>WBZZ01000402.1:65000-72500 GCA_019918135.1 Paulinella micropora
GCCTTGGAGTGTTGACTGTGACATATTTGAGGGAAATCCCGATGAAAAAACCTAGTCACACTTGCAAAACAGAGTTCCAGCCCAATGGCCTCAAGGCGTTAAACTGTGACGCCAACTCATAACCCTTTGGTGGTAGATGCTGGGGAGGAGGGTCGTTGCGCGCGTAAAAGATCTTAAACTCCGCATATGCTGGTTGATAGCCCAGGACCCAGCAGACACCAGATTGTTATGGGTGGGGTTTCGAGGCAGCTCTAGCAACCGCGCTTGGTGTATGCACTTGCACATTCGGTGACGTCTTGCAAGAGGTTGCTGGGACTGCGGAATAACCTCGGCTTAGTGCAGTCTTGCCCTCAGGAGCTCCATCGGTGGCCCCGATCATCAGGCGAGAGACTGACACGGGGGGGTGGAGGACCTCGAACAAGGGTATTGGAGGCTTATGTCCGTTGAGGATATGCCATTAGCTGCATCAGTACGCCTCAGATATAGTATTATTATTATTATTATTATTATTATTATTATTATTATTATTATTATTATTATTATTGTGGAGGGGTGCACAGTATGGCACCCCACGGGAAGAGGAGGTGGTTGGGCCTCTTCCCACTGGTTTCGAGGCTATGTCGTTGTGTTGGCTCCGAGGCTATGTTGTTGTGTTGGTTCCGAGGCTATGTTGTTGTGTTGGTTCCGAGGCTCTGTTGTTGTGTGGGTTCCGAGGCTATGTCGATGTGGGTTCCGAGGCTATGTTGTTGCGTTGGTTCCGAGGCCATGTCATTGTGTTGTTTTTTATAAGACATACACCACGTGGGATCAAAGGGGTATTTACATTCCGCGATCTAGGGGTGGTGACGGGTTTCGAGGCGTCCCAGACACTTACCACAAAACGTCCTCATGCGCTGGCAGACCGCATGAAATGTCTGCTACCCCTGTGAGTACCTCCATGCGGGACCTACCCAGTCTCGTGGAGCTCTCACGCGGGGAAGATCAATCATTTGTAGTTGATTTCCTGCAAGGTACCCGACACTGTGCGGGTAGTAGGGACTTCCTTTTGGGGCCTTCTATGCAGGATGGTTAGAGTCACTCTTCCCTCCCCAACATACTCACTGTAGTCCCTGTTGGGTCGAGGGATGGAGGCGCATGGCCCTCGGGCTCAGCCATGACAGATCAATATATATATTATTATTATTATTATTATTATTAGTGGCACCGCGATAGCCCAGTGGTTAAAGTCTACCATCTGGGACCTGTCGCCAGTTCGATTCCCGTCGGTGCCAGTATTTTCAAAGGATATTTTCTTTGAAAGTATTGGTCTGTCTGGAAGGCTTGGAGCTGCCTTGCGGGGGTGTCAGTAGAGCCTATCGTCAAATCTTCGTACTCCCCTCGCGGGTGAGACGATGGAGGCACATGTGCAGAAATGCATTCGCCATTGACTGAGAAGCACTATTATTATTATTATTATTATGGAGGGTTGCACAGTATGGCACCCCACGGGAAGAGGAGGTGGTTGGGCTCCTCCCAATGGTTCCGAGGCTATGTCGTTGTGTTGTTTTCATAAGACATACACCACGTGGGATCAAAGGGGTATATACATTCCGCGATCTAGGGGTGGTGACGGGTTTCGAGGCGTCCCAGACACTTACCGCAAAACGTCCTCATGCGCTGGCAGACCGCATGAAATGTCTGCTAACCCCCTTGAGTACCTCCATTCGACTTATACCCAGTCTTGTGGAACTCTCTCATAGGGAACATCAATCATTTGCAGTTGACTCCCTGCAAGGTACCCGACACGCCGAGCGGGTATCTATTCAGGGGTGGTCAGAGTCACTCTTCCCTCCCCAACATTCACTGTTGTGACTGTTGGGTCGAGGGATGGAGGCGCATGGCCCTTGGGCTCGGCCATGACAGATCAATACAATACACTATTATTATTATTATTATTATTACTATTATTATTATTATTATTAGGGAGTACATAGGCCATCGGTCCTTTCCATGGGCTGATTGGTATAAAGCTCCTAGAGTAATGTTCTATGCCGTCACTTCCTTTATTCCACCGATTGGTGTGGAGACTTTCCTTATGGAATGGAGGACTGGATGCACATGGCCTTTTGGCTCAGCAATTGGCAGGAGATACACTATTATTATTATTATTATTATTATTATTATTATTATTTAGGGAGTACATAGGCCATCGGTCCTTTCCATGGGCTGATTGGTATACAGCTCCTAGAGTAATGTTCTTTGCCGTCACTTCCTTTATTCCACCGATTGGTGTGGAGACTTTCCTTATGGAATGGAGGATTGGATGCACATGGCCTTTTGGCTCAGCAATTGGCAGGAGATACACTATTATTATTATTATTATTATTATTATTATTATTATTATTATTATTATTATCCCTGAAAGGTGTTAGTCAAGGGGGTGGGGGTTTTGGGGGAGGGGGAAGATGAAAATTGGGTACCCCACCCCCACCCACCATTTCCGCACTCCTGTCGGAATAAATCATGGTGAACCAGGAGGAGTTCGGAGCTCATTTTGGCAGGGTGGTTAGCCCCAGACTCGATGTTGATGCTGATATGATTTTTTTGGAATTCACGCAAATATTTGTGTTAGGGCAGTGTCCTGAATGCCAAAATTCCTTCTTTTTTTTTCGCACCCTAATCGGAATAAATCATGGTTTGTGTGAACCCGGAGGAGTTAGGAGCTCATATTGACAGGGGTGGCTAGCCCCAGACTCGATGTTGATGCTGATATGATTTCTTTGGAATTCACGCAAATATTTGCGTTAGGGGAGTGTCCTGGATGCGAAAATTCCTTGTTTTTTTAGCCTATTTTCTGCACCCTCGTCGGAATGAGTCATGGTTTGTGTGAACCAGGAGGATTTGGGAGCTCATATTGACAGGGTGGCTAGCCCCAGACTCGATGTTGATGCTGATATAGTTTCTTTGGAATTCACGCAAATATTTGCGTTAGGGGAGCGACCTGAATGCCAAAATTCCTTGTTTTTTTGGCCTATTTTCTGCTCTCCCATCGGAATAAATCATGGTTTGTGTGAACCAGGAAGAGTTGGGAGCTCATATTGGCAGGGTGGTTAGCCCCGGACTCGATCTTGATGCTGGTATAATTTTTTTGGAATTCACGCAAATATTTGCGTTAGGGGAGTGTCCTGAATGCCAAATTTCCTTGTTTTTTGGCAGTACTTGCCGGTGCCTCCGGCGATTGAACATACGCTGTCGACGGGGCAGGGGGGGTTCGGGGGGCCCTCCCCCCGGGAACCCCAGCCCTGCAATTGTACGTACCAGTTTTGGTCGCGGGTGGCACCCACACCTGAAAATTGAGGTTTTTTGCCACCAGGCGCCCTTTGCGGCACCTCCGGCAATTCAGCGTACCCTGTCGAAGGGAAAGGGGGGGTCCGGGGGAGCCCTGCGATTGTACGTACCCGTTCTGGTCACAGGTGGCACCCACACCTGAAAATTGAGGTATTTGGCCACTAGGCGCCCTTTGCGGCACCTCCGGCAATTCAGCGTACCCTGTCGAAGGGAAAGGGGGGGTCCGGGGAGCCCTGCGATTGTACGTACCCGTTCTGGTCGCGGGTGGCACCCACACCTGAAAATTGAGGTTTTTTGCCACCAGGCGCCCTTTGCGGCACCTCCGGCAATTCATCGTACCCTGTCGAAGGGAAAGGTGGGGTCCGGGGAGCCCTGCGATTGTACGTACCCGTTCTGGTCGCGGGTGGCACCCACACCTGAAAATTGAGGTTTTTTGCCACCAGGCGCCCATTGCGGCACCTCCGGCAATTCATCGTACCCTGTCGAAGGGAAAGTGGGCTGGAGGGGGGGGGTGGGGGTCCGGGGTGCCCTCCAAAAAGTGATAAGAAGTGGGGCTGGCGGGGTTTGGTGCGTAAACCATCCTTTCAGGTGTTGGCGCAGCCCCTAGTTATTATTATTATTATTATTATTATTATTATTATTATTATTATTATTATTATTATTATTATTATTATTATTATTATTGGCCCTGTCGCCAGTTCGATTCCCGTCGGTGCCACCAGTATTTTCATTGAACATACCGGTCCGTCTGGAAGTGTTGGAACTGCCCGTGCGGGGGTGTCATTAGAGCTATTATGGAGGGGTGCACAGTATGGCACCCTACGGGAAGAGGAGGTGGTTGGGCCTCTTCCCACTGGTTTCGAGGCTATGTCGTTGTGTTGGCTCGGAGGCTATGTTGTTGTGTTGGTTCCGAGGCTATGTTGTTGTGTTGGTTCCGAGGCTCTGTTGTTGTGTGGGTTCCGAGGCTATGTCGATGTGGGTTCCGAGGCTATGTTGTTGTGTTGGTTCCGAGGCCATGTCGTTGTGTTGTTTTTTATAAGACATACACCACGTGGGATCAAAGGGGTATTTACATTCCGCGATCTAGGGGTGGTGACGGGTTCGAGGCGTCCCAGATACTTACCACAAAACGTCCTCATGCGCTGGCAGACCGCATAAAATGTCTGCTACCCCTGTGAGTACCTCCATGCGGGACCTACCCAGTCTCGTGGAGCTCTCACGCGGGGAAGATCAATCATTTGTAGTTGATTTCCTGCAAGGTACCCGACACTGTGCGGGTAGTAGGGACTTCCTTTTGGGGCCTTCTATGTAGGATGGTTAGAGTCACTCTTCCCTCCCCAACATACTCACTGTAGTCCCTGTTGGGTCGAGGGATGGAGGCGCATGGCCCTCGGGCTCAACCATGACAGATCAATATATATATTATTATTATTATTATTATTATTATTATTATTATTATTACTATTATTATGGAGGGGTGCACAGTATGGCATCCCACGGGAAGAGGAGGTGGTTGGGCCTCTTCCCACTGGTTCCGAGGCTATGTTGTTGTGCTGTTTTTATAAGACATACACCAGGTGGGGTCAAAGGGGAATATACATTCCGAGATCTAGGGGTTGTGACGGGTTTCGAGGCGTCCCAGACACTTGCCGCCAAACGTCCTCATGCGCTGGCAGACCGCATGAAATGTCTGCCACCCCACTTGAGTACCTCCATTCGACTTATATCCAGTCTCGTGGAACTCTCTCATAGGGAACATCAATCATTTGCAGTTGATTTCCTGCAAGGTACCCGACACACGTTGGGCGGGTAATTCAGGGATGGTCAGAGTCACTCTTCCCTCCCCAACATTCACTGTTGTGACTGTTGGCTCGAGGGATGGAGGTGCATGGTCCTTGGACTCAGCCATGACAGATCAATACACATATTATTATTATTATTATTATTATTATTATTATTATTATTATTATTATTATTATTATTATTATTATTATTATGGACACCGTGATAGCCCAGTGGTCAAGTTCTACCATCTGGGCCCTGTCGCCAGTTCGATTCCCGTCGGTGCCACCAGTATTTTCATTGAACATACCGGTCTATTTCTGGACCAGTATTTTCATTGAACATACCGGCCCGTCTGGAAGTGTTGGAACTGCCCTTGCGGGGGTGTCATTAGAGCTTATCGTCAATTCTTCGTACTCCCCTCACGGGTGAGACGATGGAGGCGCATGTGCAGAAATGCATCAGCCATTGACAGAGAAGCACTATTATTATTATTATTATTATTATCCCCGAAAGGTGTTAGGGGTGGGGGGTTTGGGGGGGAGGGGGAAAATGGAAATTGTGTACCCCCTACCCACCCACCCACCCACCCCCCCCCCCTGCACCCCTGTCGGAATAAATCATGGTTTGTGGCAACCAGGTGGAGTTGGAGCTCATATTGGCAGGGTGGTTAGCCGCAGACTCGATGTTGATGCTGGTATAATTTTTTTGGAATTTTGGAATTCACGCAAATATTTGCGTTAGGGGAGTGTCATGAACGCCAAAATTCCGTGTTTTCTTAGCCTATTTTCTGCTCTCCCATCGGAATAAATCATGGTTTGTGGGAACCAGGAGGAGTTGGGAGCTCATATTGGCAGGGTTGCTAGCCCCAGACTCGATGCTGATGCTGATATAGTTTTTTTGGAATTCACGCAAATATTTGCGTTAGGGGAGTGTCCTGAATGCCAAATTTCCCTGTTTTTTAGCAGTACTTGCGGCAATTGAACGTACCCTGTCGACGGGGCAGGGGGGGTCCGGGGGGCCCTCCCCCTGGGAACCCCAGCCCTGCAATTGTGCGTACCAGTTTTCGTAGCGGGTGGAACCCACACCAGAAAATTGACGTTTTTGCCACCAGGCGCCCTCCGGCAATTGAACGTACCCTGTCGACGGTGCAGGGGGGGTCCGGGGGGCCCTCCCCCCGGGAACCCCAGCCCGGCGATTGTACGTACCCGCTTCGGTCGCGGGTGGCACTCAAACCTGAAAATTGAGGTCTTGTGCCACCAGCCGCCGTTTGCGCACACCAGAGGGAGTTAGCGGCTGATATTTGGTGTATCTGACAATTTTTGATGAGCTCTCTTCGAAAATATAAAAAATATTGCGCCGGGTGGCATACACCGGAAAATTGAGGTCTTTGTGCCACCAGGCGCCGTTCGTGCACACCAGAGGGAGTTTGAGGCTGATGTTTGGTGTACCGACACCTCTCGGTGCGCTCTCTTCGGAGATTAAAAAGTTTTGGTGGCGGGTGGCACAAAAACCAGAGATTTTAGGTTTTTGTCCCACCAGAGCTTACACTTGCGATCTGCTGGTACCTCCGGCAGTTGAACGTACCCTGTCGACGGGAAAGGGGGGGTCCGGGGGGCTCTCACCCCCGGAACCCCAGCCCGAGGAGGGGGGGGTGGGTGCGCGAAGCGCATCGCAAACCATCCTTTCAGGTGTTGGCGCAGCCCCTAGTTATTATTATTATTATTATTATTATTATTATTAGTAGTAGTAGTAGTAGTAGTAGTAGTAGTAGTAGTAGTAGTAGTAGTAATAGTCGTAATAGTAGTAGTAATAGTAGTAGTAGTAGTAGTAGTAGTAGTAGTAGTAGTAGTAGTAGTAGTAGTAGTAGTAGTAGTAGTAGTAGTAGTAGTAGTGGTATCATTATTATTATTATTATTATTATTATTATTATTATTATTATTATTAGTGGCACCGCGATAGCCCAGTGGTTAAGGTCTACCATCTGGGACCTGTCGCCAGTTCGATTCCCGTCGGTGCCAGTATTTTCAAAGGATATTTTCTTTGAAAGTATTGGTCTGTCTGGAAGGCTTGGAGCTGCCTTGCGGGGGTGTCAGTAGAGCCTATCGTCAAATCTTCGTACTCCCCTCGCGGGTGAGACGATGGAGGCACATGTGCAGAAATGCATTCGCCATTGACTGAGAAGCACTATTATTATTATTATTATTATTATTATTTTTGATTATTATTACTATTATTATTATTATTATTATTATTATTATGGACACCGTGATAGCCCAGTGGTCAAGTTCTACCATCTGGGCCCTGTCGCCAGTTCGATTCCCGTCGGTGCCACCAGTATTTTCATTGAACATACCGGTCTATTTCTGGACCAGTATTTTCATTGAACAT
>WBZZ01000402.1:80000-82500 GCA_019918135.1 Paulinella micropora
GCTGCAGCTGGCCCGGTAGTCCTCCGTCGCCACTACCCAGTGGTGTCCTGACAATGGGAAAGGTTCAGAGACTAGACGGGAGTGGGATCTTCCTGTGTGCGGGTAGGCACATAAGCAGGGAGATCTTAAGGTATAGTCCGGCCGCCGCGAAAGTGGTCGCCTTGGATGAAGCTCGAGGGTTGGTGTACCCCTCGGGCCCGAGCCTTGGCGGGGCACGTGATCACGGACACGTGTCTGGGTTGGTTCTACGGCCCTCTAGCCAGGGAGGGTCGTAGAACCGTCAGACTGCACAAATTCGGGGCCTAGTGCCCATTCCCAGCCCGCTACCCAGTCGCCGATTGGCGGCGGGGTGGAATGGATGCCTATGTCTTCGGATATGCAGAGCTGATAGACCAAACATATCTATCTATCGAGCTTAGTGTTCCTTCCTAGCTCGCTACCCAGTCGCCGATTGGCGGGGTGGAATGGATGCCTATGTCTTCGCAGAGCTGATAGACCAAACATTTCTATCTATCTCTCTCTCTATCTCTCTCTCTCTCTTTCTCTCTTTCTCTTTCTCTCTCTCTCGCTCTCTCTCTCTCTCTCTCTCTCTCTATCCATCTATCTATCTATCTATCTATCTATCCATCCATCTATCTATCTACCTTCCTACCTACCTACCTACCTACTTACCTATATGTAGGTGCTGTGGCAGCAGCAGCTGGGCCAACAAGACTGGCATGAGGGCCGCGAAGAGTGGTCCTTGCGCGTCGGCGCTTCCGCTGCAGCCGCTTCCTCGAAACAGTCGCTGCTGTCTCTTCCGCTGGTGATTGAGGTGCTGGCGGCCTGCATCGCCTGGCTGCTGGCCCTCCTCTGGGCCGGCCACACGCTGTGGTACTCGCGGCTGCGCGCGGACCGCAAGGCGCTGACTCAATACTACCGGCAAGGGCGCGCGGCGGGCATCGGCGACAGCGGAGACACCAGCTGGGACACGGACCAGACAAGAGCCTCGTACTTCCGGCCCGGGCGCAAAAGCAACGCGCACGACGACGATATCCGCCCCAAACGCACGCACTCCGACCCGAACATGCTGGTCGCGCACGCCATATCGCCCTCGGGCCGCAAGCCCTCGGAAAGCGAAGGCGCGCCGCTAAGCAGAAGGAAGACCTCCGTGAAAGTTGGCTTGGGACACATGCTGGACCGCCACAAGCTGCAAGTGCCCAAGAAGTCCCCGCGAGCGAACCTGCAGCTGCGCGGCACGCAGAGTCTGAACCGGCTTCCAGGGGTGGGCAGTGGTGCCACCGCGGGCTGGAACTCCCCCGCGGCGGTGCGCTTCCGTAACCAACGCAACTACCTGCGAGGCTCGCGGTCAGAGGACAACCTCTTGTCTGGACGATCGCCGCGCGTGGGGGGGATGGTCAAGCTGGGCTACGAGAGCGGAACAGGCTCCACCTACATGCTGCACCGCGTCACCGAGCGGGACACGCACAGCGAGTCGGACTCTTCCCACTCGGACATTTCTCAGCCACGGCACATGACGCCTGGTATGTATCTATGTATATATGTATGTATGGCATGTATGTATCGTATGCATGTATGTATGGTGTGTATGGTATTTTAGATCTGGGTCCGTCACGAGCTCTTAGCATCCGAGAGGAGAGCCCCAGATTGCGGGAGCTCGACGGGACTCGCGCCGGCGGCATGTACCCCTTGTCCAACTCCCTGGCCACGTCCGTCCAGCCTTCGCTGCAGGTCTCAGCCTTGCAGACTCCCTTGGCGTCCACGCAGAATTCCAAGGACCCTTCCCCAGCCCACTCCAACGCAACAGCCGCCAGTGGCGGCAGCCGCAAGCAGAAGCTGCAGTCTGTGTCCTCGTCCTCTCAGCAGCAGCCGACGTCTCCCGACCCGAGCACAGCCGCAGCGGACAGAGACGACAGTGTCACCGCCTTGGAGGACAGAGACAGTGTCACCGCCTTGGAGCCTTTTCCAAACGCCCCGGGCCCGGAGGCGTCGCCGCCGCGCGGGTCTGGGGAAGCACTGGCGCACAGGCAAAAGCTGCCGCTGCGCGATAACACGCTGCTAATGCTGCACCGCGAGTCGGGGGAGGCGGAGGCGCACCTCAACCAGCAGGGCCGCGGGGGCTACGTGCAGGCGGCCACCTCCATGCTGAAGCAGCTGAGCGAGCTGCACGACGGCGGCGACGAGAGCGAGGAGGTGGAGGAGGACAAGCTGGTATCATTGCCCACCCGCGGCCGGCCTCTGGACAGGGAAAAGAAGAACAGGCGCTCGCGGTCTGAGGGAGGTGACACGCTGATGCGCCGTCCCACGCACACCAGGACGGGAACCTTCAGCGGCAGGACGCTGGCCGCGTCGGGAGGCGGGCAGACGCTGCCGGACATGACAGACGCGAAGAGCAGCCAGTGGCTGTCCAGCCAAGACTCGCCGACTTCCTCCAACAGCGTGCACAGCAACAGCTTCAGCACAACCAAAGAGCTCGAGCAGGGCGCACACCACCGCCGAC
>WBZZ01000402.1:87500-92500 GCA_019918135.1 Paulinella micropora
TACATGCACAGTACACAAATTGCTGTTTGATGTGAAACTGCGTTCCTTTGCAAGGACTACATTCCTTTTGCGATATCTCATCTAACTATCTAACTATCTATCTATCTATCTATCTATCTATCCAGCCATCCATTTATCTATCCATCAATCTACCTACCTACCTACCTACGTACCTACCTCTACCTACCTTCCTACCTCTCGCTCTCTCCCTGCAGGTGGCAGCAGCAGCAGAGACGCTGTGCCGGACCACAACCCGCTGCGCCTGTCGGAGCGCGTGCGGCGCGCACTCGCCTACAAGTTCGAGTCTATGCCTGCACTGGCCGCGCCAGAGGTGAATCATCTCATGTTTGTGTTATGTTTATGGTATGTTTCTTCGAGTCCATGCCAGCACTGGCCGCGCCAGAGGTGAATTATGCCATCTCTGCGTTATGCTTATGTTATATTCATTTCATGTTTATGTCATGTTCATGTCATGTTTCATGCCATGTTTCATGTCATGTTTCATGTCATGTTCATGTCATGTCTATGCCATGTCTATGTCATGTTTCATGTCATGTTTCTGTCATGTTTCTGTCATGTTGTGTCATGTTGATGTAAGGTGTTCGAGCCTGCTCGCAGAGAAGTGCTGGGTCGGCTGGTGTCGCACTTTGAGCAGTTCCGCACCTCTCCCGAGCTTGAGGCGCTCAAGGCGGGCGTGCTGGCGCAGGTATACAAAACACACCCACAAAGCACACCAAAGACACACACACACACACTCTCTCTCTCTCTCTCTCTCTTTCTTTCTCTCTTTTTCAGGAGAACTCGGTGGTGCGCTGCATGGACGGGCTGCACACCTTCACGGCCAGGCTGCAGTCACAGCTCTTCGCATTCTACTCGCGTGCGCTGCTCAAGCGGCTCTTCGACGTGGCCTGGACGCTGTGGGAGGAAGGCATTCTGCTCTTTTCTGACCTGGCCAGGCTTCGGCAGCCTGAGCACGAGGCCTACCTGGTGTCCTGTGGGCGCAGTCGCAAGCAGATCACAGCGCGCTTGTTCGCGGCCTTTGGCCCGCCTGCTACGGAAGGCGAGGACAAGAACGCTGCGTCTTCTGCTTCTACTTCCAACTGGAGTAAGGACCTTGAGACGGTGCGCAGGGGCTACCAGGCGCGCGTGCAGCTCGAGGAGCTCGAGGTGTGATCGTCATCAGGATTATTATTGCTATTGTTATAATTATAATTATATATTGTTATTATTGTTTTATTATTATTATTATTATTATTATTATTATTATTATTATTATTATTATTATTATTATTATTATTATTATTATTATTATCATTGGACACCGTGATAGCTCAGTGGTCAAGTTCTACCATCTGGGCCCTGTCGCCAGTTCGATTCCCGTCGGTGCCACCAGTATTTTCATTGAACATACCGGTCCGTCTGGAAGTGTTGGAACTGCCCTTGCGGGGTGTCATTAGAGCCTATCGTCAATTCTTCGTACTCCCCTCACGGGTGAGACGATGGAGGCGCATGTGCAGAAATGCATCAGCCATTGACAGAGAAGCACTATTATTATCATTATCATTATTATTATTATTATTATTATTATTATTATTTAGGGAGTACATAGGCCATCGGTCCCTTTCCATAGGCTGATTGGTATAAAGCTCCTAGAGTAATGTTCTATGCCGTCACTTCCTTTATTCCACCGATTGGTGTGGAGACTTTCCTTATGGAATGGAGGACTGGATGCACATGGCCTTTTGGCTCAGCAATTGGCAGGAGATACACTATTATTATTATTATTATTATTATTATTATTATTATTATTATTATTATTATTATTATTATTATTATTCTGGAAGTGTTGGAACTGCCCTTGCGGGGGTGTCATTAGAGCTTATCGTCAATTCTTCGTACTCCCCTCACGGGTGAGACGATGGAGGCGCATGTGCAGAAATGCATCAGCCATTGACAGAGAAGCACTATTATTATTATTATTATTATATTATTATTATTATTATTATTATTATTATTATTATTATATTATTATTATTATTATTATATTATTATTATTATCCCTGAAAGGTGTTGGGAGTGGGGGGGGTGGGGGGTTTGGGGGAAGGGGGAAAATGGAAAATGTGTACCCCCCCCCCACACACACACACAAAGCATTTCCGCACCCCTGTCGGAATAAATCATGGTTTGTGGGAACGAGGAGGAGTTCGGAGCTCATATTTGCAGGGTGGCTAGCCCCAGACTCGATGTTGATGCTGATATGATTTTTTTGGAATTCACGCAAATATTTGCGTTAGGGGAGTGTGTCCTGAATGCCAAAATTCCTTGGTTTTTTTTCGCACCCCTGTCGGAATAAATCATGGTTTGTGTGAACCAGGAGGAGTTGGGAGCTCATATTGACAGGGTGGCTAGCCGCAGACTCGATCTTGATGCTGATATAATTTCTTTGGAATTCACGCAAATATTTGCGTTAGGGGAGTGTCCTGAATGCCAAATTTCCTTGTTTTTTGGGAGTACTTGCCGGTGCCTCCGGCAGAACGTACCCTGTCGACGGTGCAGGGGGGGTCCGGGGGGCCCTCCCCCCGGGAATCCCAGCCCGGCGATTGTACGTACCCGTTTTGGTCGCGGGTGGCACACAAACCAGAAAATTGAGGTCTTTTTGCCACCAGGCGCCCTCCGGCAATTGAACGTACCCTGTCGACGGGAAAAGGGGGGTGTCCGGGTGGCCCTCCCCCCGGGAACCCCAGCCCGGCGATTGCACGTACCCGCTTCGGTCGCGGGTGGCACTCAAACCTGAAAATTGAGGTCTTGTGCCACCAGCCGCCGTTTGCGCACACCAGAGGGAGTTAGCGGCTGATAGTTGGTGTATCTGACACTTCTTGATGAGCTCTCTTCGAAAATATAAAAAAATTGCGCCGGGTGGCATACACCGGAAAATTGAGGTTTTTGTGCCACCAGGCGCCGTTCGCGCACACCAGAGGGAGTTCGAGGCTGATGTTTGGTGTACCCGACACCTCTCTCTTCGGAGATTAAAAAGTTTTGGTGGCGGGTGGCACAAAAATCAGAGATTTTAGGTTTTTGTGCCACCAGAGCTTACAGTTGGGTTCTGCTAGTACTTCCGGCAGTTGAACGTACCCTGTCGACGGGAAAGGGGGGGTCCGGGGGCCCTTCCCACGGGAACCCAGCCCGAAGGAGGGGGGGGGGGGGGGGGGGGGGGGGTGCGCGAAGCGCATCGCAAACCATCCTTTCAGGTGTTGGCGCAGCCCCTAGTTATTGTTATTACTATTATCATTATTATTATTATTATTATTATTATTATTATTATTATTATTAATGGAGGCACATGTCCAGGATCTGGATCTGATGCTATAGTCTGAGGAAGCCTATTATTATTATTATTATTATTATTATTCAGCCCAATGGCCTCAAGGCGTTAAACTGTGACGCCAACTCATAACCCTTTGGTGGTAGATGCTGGGGAGGAGGGTCGTTGCGCGCGTAAAAGATCTTAAACTCCGCATATGCTGGTTGATAGCCCAGGACCCAGCAGACACCAGATTGTTATGGGTGGGGTTTCGAGGCAGCTCTAGCAACCGCGCTTGGTGTATGCACTTGCACATTCGGTGACGTCTTGCAAGAGGTTGCTGGGACTGCGGAATAACCTCGGCTTAGTGCAGTCTTGCCCTCAGGAGCTCCATCGGTGGCCCCGATCATCAGGCGAGAGACTGACACGGGGGGGTGGAGGACCTCGAACAAGGGTATTGGAGGCTTATGTCCGTTGAGGATATGCCAGTAGCTGCATCAGTACGCCTCAGATATAGTATTATTATTATTATTATTATTATTATTATTGGACACCGTGATAGCCCAGTGGTCAAGTTCTACCATCTGGGCCCTGTCGCCAGTTCGATTCCCGTCGGTGCCACCAGTATTTTCATTGAACATACGGTCCGTCTGGAAGTGTTGGAACTGCCCTTGCGGGGGTGTCATTAGAGCCTATCGTCAATTCTTCGTACTCCCCTCACGGGTGAGATGATGGAGGCGCATGTGCAGATTTGCATCAGCCATTGACAGAGAAGCACTATTATTATTATTATTATTATTATTATTATTATGGACACCGTGATAGCCCAGTGGTCAAGTTCTACCATCTGGGCCCTGTCGCCAGTTCGATTCCCGTCGGTGCCACCAGTATTTTCATTGAACATACCGGTCTATTTCTGGACCAGTATTTTCATTGAACATACCGGCCCGTCTGGAAGTGTTGGAACTGCCCTTGCGGGGGTGTCATTAGAGCTTATCGTCGATTCTTCGTACTCCCCTCACGGGTGAGACGATGGAGGCGCATGTGCAGAAATGCATCAGCCATTGACAGAGAAGCACTATTATTATTATTATTATTATTATTATGGACACCGTGATAGCCCAGTGGTCAAGTTCTACCATCTGGGCCCTGTCGCCAGTTCGATTCCCGTCGGTGCCACCAGTATTTTCATTGAACATACCGATCCGTCTGGACCAGTATTTTCATTGAACATACCGGCCCGTCTGGAAGTGTTGGAACTGCCCTTGCGGGGGTGTCATTAGAGCTTATCGTCAATTCTTCGTACTCCCCTCACGGGTGAGACGATGGAGGCGCATGTGCAGAAATGCATCAGCCATTGACAGAGAAGCACTATTATTATTATTATTGTTATTATTATTATCATCATCATCATAATTGTTATCGGCCATAATTATCTTCATCATCATCATCATCATCATCATAATCATCATCATCATCATCATTGCGGTTGCTAGGTGGAGGCGCAGCGCATGCTGGTGGAGTGGGTGGCGGCGTTGCTCGAGGAGGCTGACAAGGTGGAGCAGCCTTGGATGGCTCCTTCCTCAAGCAGCAACAGCAGCAGAGACGGCAGCGACGGCAAGGGCAGCACGAGCGGCAGCAGCGGCGGCGCTGTCGACAACGAGCTGACAGTTTTCGGCCCATTGCTTCTGCGCCAAGC
>WBZZ01000402.1:95000-105000 GCA_019918135.1 Paulinella micropora
ATGATACTAAGTATGGTATTATGTATGGTATTATGTATGGTATGTATGGTACGTGTGGTATGTATGTAATGTAATGTAATGTAATGTAATGTCATGTGATGTGATGTGATGTGATGTGATGTAATGTAATGTAATGTAATGCAATGCAATGCAATGCAAGGCAATGAAATGCAATATAATGCAATAGAACGGAACGGAACGGAACGGAATGGAATGGAATGGAATGGGATGTATGTATGCATGCATGTTATGTATGTCTGCAGCCTGTGGAGGACGTGGAGGCTCTGTTGCGGTCCTCTCTGGTGGCCATGCTGGGCCGAGGCGGCGGCGGCGGCAGCGGCGGCAAGGGCTAGTTAGCTCGTCTTGCGCACTTTTGCTTCTCCTCTAAACTCATTTCTTTACTTTCTTTTCTTTCTATTTCCTTCTTCTTGCTTTCTTCCTTCAGTCCTCTTTCTCATCTCTTTCTGTCATTTTAGTTTGTGATTTATTTGTCGAGTTTACTTCATCTCAGTGTTACAGTTTCGATTCATGGCTGGAGCGTCTGCAATGTTGAAAATAGGTACATTGCCCAATTTCAGTTATTTCGGAAGGGTTTTTATGTCAATATCCTTGATTACTTCACCCTAGCTTCAAAGATTCCACTATCAATGTTACCGGTAAGAGCTAAGATTGAACTTATTAATAATACAATGTATCATTCATTTAAAATCGTTTGACCTGTATTTCACTCAACTTAAAAAAGGTTTATCATATTCTGTTAATTTACATTATCAGACTGAGCACCTTAACGACCAGCCAAAACCTTTACCGTTGACAATTCACTTGTTTTGACCGGTACATATTAGATTCTCCTCTGCACTACGTTTCGACTTCACTAGCTAGTTTTCGATTTCGTTCAGAAATTATTTCAAACTACAAAGTCAAAGTTCTTTTTAGAAAAGATCAACTATTGCCTTTTTCCCACAATCCTATTACCTTTCAACTTTCCCCGTGCATATGTCGATATATGTTACAATAGCATGATATTTAATCTATCCTCTTGAACGATATGCCACCGAGGACTGAGGAATACCTAAAGTAGGGACTCCGAGTCAGTAGACTTCAGATGGTGTGACCAAGGATAACCGACAGACCGGCAATGATAATTTACTAAGTGAATAGTATTTAGTCATACCGGCCACCCAAATGACAATTACCTATTTTTACCTATATCACTCTAAGTGTAACGGTGAATTTAATGCTTTGGCGGTCTGGGGTTGGGGCTTAGTGATGTGTAATTATTCAAATATCTAAGTAAAAGTAAAATACAAACACTCTCGTCCAATAGGTTATGGGCCTTGGCAGCGCTAAGTGACTCTGGCACTTCAAGCAAGGAAGGAGGAAGACCATCGCCGACCTGGGAGGCGACTGTCAGTGAAAGGGTTGGTGTCATTCCAAAAATTAGCACACAAACAGGGAAGCTTTCGCACTGAGACCCTTTGACTCAGTATTTGAACGCATTGTGACCTGTCCCCCGTTTTGGTTAGGTGACCTGCGTTGGGCCCGGGAAAGAGGACAGCACTCTAGTGGGACTGCTGCAACTACTACAACCAAGGAAAACAGACAGTAAGTCCTCAATGAGTTTCACTACTCTCAGAGGCACAGACAAAAACAAATGCAGTGTGACTGCCAAAGGACAGTATGACGGGAGAACCCCGTTCAAGGCCTTTCAACGTGAAATAGTTTTGGCATTAGGTGCCAAGGGACTCAAAGGGGCACTCAAGACCCCACAAGAACATATTAGGCTACTTCATGAAAATAATGTGAGTGCGTTGCATAGCAAAGGAAAGAAAGTCCCAAATTACATGTGGAGGTGGGGAGAGAGAGCAGGAAAGCAATCAGCAAGAGAGAGAGAGAGAGAGTAAAGATAGGGTTGAGAGAGGAGGAAGAGGAAGCTGAGTTAGACTCAGAGTCAGAGACAGACAAGGAAATCTTACCTCTTATTTTACTGAAACAGAAAGACAGCCTACGTTAGGGGGAGATAGTGGTGAGAGTGAGCAAAAGGGAGGAGAAGAGCAGGTGGAGGAGAGGGGGAGAGTGAATAGTCAGCCTTCACCTACTTATTCCACCACCAGCAACGACAACAATCAGGACGAAGAGCAAGGAGCAAGTAGAGCAAAAAGAGAAGGAAGATAGAATGATAGTAGCATATGAGGAGAGTTTGGAGCATGAGATGAAAAGACTGAGAGAGGAAGCTTTTTCGTTTGTGTTTGATAAGCTAGCAGGTAAAGCCAAGAGGAGTGTGGCAGATTTGGTGAGAGACACCTCACCAGACTTTGGTCAGAACTTGCACACTGTGTGGGCAAGACCGTTGTAATGTGCTATTAATAACCGTTACTCCACCTAGTCAATTTACCGGTAATTTTAATTTGGATAGTCTTAGTCATAGGCAGGTTCATAGGCAGGACAGTTATTAATACCTTTATTACTGACAAAGGACATTTTCTAGAGTATTCGAGAATCATAGTCTGGAATGCCTAGAATCAAATGAGTATTACCATTCTGTTAAGGTCATTACATTTTGTGTGACCCAAAGTTATTAAAAGTCTTTTCTTCGGTTATTCTTTACCCTTAACGGGGTAGCCTCCCTAAACTCTGCGTTTGAGAGATAGATTACGTTGCTTATGAGCCTTGACAAGGAGGCAAGCGTGCCGAAGCACGTATTGAGTCAAGTGCCCATATTCGAGGGCGATGACCAAAGCTTTTGGCCTTGGTCAAGCAAGTTTCAGAAGCACATGTAAGGGGTATCTGTCCACGTGGCAGAGATGGTATCTGTGGCATTGGCTGACCCAGCTAAAGCCAAAAAGGATTTTCCTTACGATGAAGCAAGGGCTAAGGCGGCAGAAGACTTAGAAGAGCCCGACTCGCCCATAAATGATAGTGAGGAAGATGAAGAGTCAGACACCTCTCTGAGAGGAAGAGTGAGACCCCAGACAAAGAAAGAAGATCACAAACAACCAGAAGATTGGGATAAAATGACAGCAGAACAAAAGAGAGAGTGGAAAGAGAAAGAAGCGAGGAGGAAGAAAAGACTAAGTAGAAGACAATATACAAGAAGAAAGACAGCTATCCGCAAAGAGAAGAAATATTACGAAAGGATGAAAGCTTTGCAGTTATGTCTGTGGCCTTTTCCAAAGACAATGTATCTAACTTCCTGCGAACACAGAAGACGAAAGGACCCATTGAAGAGTTGATAGCAGTAAGAGATCAGTGGGGATGCATTTCCGGAGCAGGTAGGTACATGTTTGAGGAAGAGTTTGAGAGAACGAGGCCACGGGCAAGTGAGAGATATATAGACTGGCTAAATGAATTTCTCGCAAAGAAAATTCAGCTTGAAAGTTTACGTTGCACGCCATTTTCCGATGAGGAAGCAAAGAGAAAGCTCTTTAAGAAACTGCGCTACCATCCAGCTTTCGGGGATAAATTTCAGGTGGACCACTATGATCTCCCGGCCAGACTAAGACCAAATTTCTCGGAATTATGCGAAGCATCTAAGGAAAGATGGAAAATGTGGGAAGAAAAAGAAAGACGTAATAGATTCCGTGAAAGAAAAGCTCAAATATGCAAACATAACAACAGGAAGTCTCGGGATGGCAAGCAGCAGCAAGAGACCAATCTCCTAATGGATAACAAAGGGAAGAGGGGAGACAATAAACCGGGACCAAAGACAGCTCCAAACTGGACACTCAAAGTCACGTGTTTCGGATGTGATGCCAAAGGCCATACCATGAGATATTGCCCGGTGATTTCGGAAAAGTTCCGCAAAGAAGGAAAATTGAAGCGGAATCAAACAGAAGACAAGTCCACAGAACAAGAAAAGAACTAACAAAAGAACAACTACAATAACAAAAAGAACCCTTTTACAAGGAAAAGAAAGCACTCACTTTGATAACAACAGGCAACGACAACGAACTCACATGTTCGTAGCGAGGCGATTCTGGTGGAAGAAGATGAAGGAGGAGATAGATCAGGCGGTGGATGCATGCATCCCGTGCAAGATAAACAAAACACCACTGAAGGCAAATTTCGGCCTGATTGGCGAATTTCCTCTTCATGCGGGGATGTTTCAGTTTATACACATTGATCATGTGGGACCTTTCCCAGAATCGAAGGATGGTTACAAATACCTCCTCACGGCTATTGACAGAGCCACCAACTATGTGTGGATCATCCCTGTCAAAGACGTTACCGGCAAGACGACGGCCGAGGCGCTGATCGATAGGATCATCTCACAGATCGGAGTACCAAGAAAGATATGTTCTGATCGAGGCTCGGACTTTAATAACGAGGTCATCGACAAACTATCTAAGTATTACGGGATGAAATGGCAATATGTTACTGCCTATAACCCGCGAGCAAATGGGAAAATCGAGCGGGTACACAGACCTCTCAAAGCCTCACTAAAGATGTATTGCACGAAGAAGGAGAATCAAAGAGCATGGGTCGAGGCAGCACCATCATTTGCGTTTGCAATGAACTGTCCACCCTCTACGGCGTTAGGAGGCTCGAAGAGCTCAATCTCGCCATATCAGTTAGTATATGGACGTGAGCCTGATATCCCGACTTCGCTCCTTCACCCAAAAGACACTTGGGCGGATGCGGATGAGTTGTTTGGGATGAGACTTAGAGTGAAGATGGAGGCGGAACAAATAGTCAGGGCGCATAGAGAGGCGGAGCGCCGAAAGACTGACGCTGAAGGGGTGCAACAAGCGCACTTGGATCAGATCAAATTCCAGGTCGGGGATATTGTACTGTTGTATCATCCTCAGGTCCCGAAAGGAGTCAGCTCTAAGTTGTTCACTCACTGGAAAGGACCTTATCAGATTATGGAACAGACGGGACCTCTGAACTACAAGATCAGGGGTAGAGGGAATATGCAAATTGTGAATGTAAGAAGGCTGATTAAGTATGATCCCTTCTTATTGGAAGATGAATCCGTTGAGGAGGCGTTAAAACGGATGAAAGATGATTTCAAAGAGGTGCCGCCCATCCACAAGGAGGCTGGCATAGACCAAGACGATGCTTATCGGGCACCGATAGCTGAGAAGGAGGAGAGTGAGGTGGACAGTAAGGAGAAGACTGACCGCATAAGCGCGGTGGGGACTCAGTCTAAGTCTCCGCGAGAGCATAGCGGAAAGAAGGAGAAGATCACAGAGGCGCAGCTAAGGAGAGCGCGGAATGATCTTATCAACGACCAACCGAGGAAGGCGATGAGGTCGATAGGATCAAAGGACGTCCACCAGGAGGAGGAGGGGACAGACACTGACCCAAACGCGGGCAACGTTGAGATTGTCCATGAACGATGGAAGGAAGGCGATGCGATAGCAACCATCGCATGGGTGAAAGATGCTTTCTATCTGATGAGACCAGCGGAACAACATGTCGCTGATGACACTCTCTCAGACTTATACTTGATGCGGGTCGTGGCGGTCCCACGACAGATGCGTGTCACACGGACACTCAAAATATCAGCCGCAAAAATAGTACAACCGATACTCCAGTTTTGGAGAAGTATGGACCGGTTGAGGATCCAAAGGCAAGACATTATCTGCCAGTATATAAAGACGCAAAAAGTCTCGAGACATGGGATGATACAATTACTCCCAGAGACAAGGATTACACTGCATGGACCATTCAGACACTGCCAAGAGGAGTGCTTGATGTCCCTTTTGAATTATCGTTGGGCGGAATCCCTAATAAGATCTGGGACATTCTCGAACAGCCAAAGTTCGATCTGACTTTTGTTGGTGGTCCTCCACCAGGCAAAGAAATCCGCGCCAGACGACGAAGGCAGTAACAAGGAAACTATTTTTCTTTATGCGTCTCAAACAAACTGGTTGATTGCCCACGGCGTATCATGATTTGATCATGCATCATCAGTTATCAATATGAATATTAAAAAGACTCAGTGATGTAACTTGGCATTCGATCGCAACATACGAGTGCGAAAGGTCGATCGACGATGATACTACACCGTATACGGGGATCGCTAGTGTATTGAGCGATGGTGTTCCCGGGTATGACCCTTTGCAAGTCCTGATATGATGTTCTCGAAAATGAAATGTTCTCTGAAACTTTCATCAAATTATTTTTTACGATAGATTATATACTGTCGTACCTGAGCACGGTCAATCTCTACTTGTGTCGGTATATCGCAGGGTCGGGTACATACACCTCGACTTCGGATATAGCTATTAGGACTGGCCCCCTAATACTATATCATAGGATATCCGCCTTATACAAGGGTATGTCATTAAAAAGACAATGTACTTACGATCTCCCTGTGAATAATAATAATAATAATAATAATAATAATAATAATAATAATAATAATAATAGTGCTTCTCTGTCAATGGCTGATGCATTTCTGCACATGCGCCTCCATCGTCTCACCCGTGAGGGGAGTACGAAGAATTGACGATAAGCTCTAATGACACCCCCGCAAGGGCAGTTCCAACACTTCCAGACGGGCCGGTATGTTCAATGAAAATACTGGTCCAGAAATAGACAGGTATGTTCAATGAAAATACTGGTGGCACCGACGGGAATCGAACTGGCGACAGGGCCCAGATGGTAGAACTTGACCACTGGGCTATCACGGTGTCCAAAATAATAATAATAATAATAATAATAATAATAATAATAATAATAATAATAATAATAATAATAATAATAATAATAATAATAATGATAAGAAGAAGGAGATCAAATGGGGAATCGTACTACAGCACCACGTTGCTTGTATTTTTTTTATTAACAGTACGTTTGTTCTTGACATACTGCAGAGAAAAAAAAAAAAAAAAAAAAGAGATTGAGGGGAAGGAGTTTAAAAGTCTACAAGAATGGCTGGAGAATCCGCTTTGACGTGCCGTATGAGGATATATTTATCGTCTTTTAGCGTCTATCCGTGGGTCGATGCGCTGTGTGGCATGACTCCATAGCGCATACTATTTGCAGAAAGAAATCAAAAGGTGTATGACGAAAATGCTATTTCCTTCATAAAATCAGGAGGGGGTACTGTAGGCATCACCCCCCGGATAGCCGGTAAAAGTACCTTTTCCTGGTGACAGGTGCACCAGCTTGTTTTTCAGTATTATTTGTCCGGATTGGACCTGATGCCATTTTATTCCTGGTCTGTTGCAGTTTTCCTTTTTTGGCTTCACTGAGCTAATACAACGAGACATCATTCTCATTCTTGAGGACTGTGTTTGATTGTATTACCGACTTTTTACGAGCTATCGTTGGGGGCATTACAGCTGGATGTTCGACATATGGAGCTGAATCAACTTCTATTATTTGTTCGCTTGGCGGGGCCGGTACATGGGGACAATTATCGGATTGAGCCTAATTTTTGACCGTAATTATCATCAAAATTTCCGGGCGAGAATAATTTATTGATATTGAATATGATTCTGAGATTGACACTATCCAGATACGCTTTTGCTGCGGGGCAGCGGGCGCTTCTCAAGGGTCATCTTGCCGTGCGGGGCGTTGTCTGGCGCCTGCTGCTGCGTCGCTGCTGGCTTCGCACGGCTCGGGTGTAGCCGAGCTGCTTATTGGCTGTGGCAGCAGGAAGATGGGACTGGGCCACATAGTAAACTGGATGCCCACGCGCGGGGGACGCTGCAGCGTTTTGGCGCTGAGCGTGAAGGAGAAGCGGGAGAAGAGGTAGGCCAGGCTGGCTTTCAGCTCGTTCTGCGCCAGGAGCTGCCCCACACAGTTGCGCGGGCCCGTGCTGACCAACACAATACAATACACTACAGTACAATCCATTAACAACATATTACATGCAGTACAATAATACAGTACAGTATAATACAATACAATACAACACAGTACAATATAGTACAACACAACACAACACAATACAATCCAACACAATATAATACAGTACAATATAATACAATACAATATAATACAACGCAATAGAATACAAAACGGGGAGACAGCGAAACTTTCGCGGTGTTCCCGGAAGGCTTGGCACATTTCAATTTGCTTCTTTCAGCTGAATCATTGAGGGCGGGCCGGCGGTACCTGAAGGGGAAGTAGATCTTGTTGAGGGCCGGCCCGGTAGGCGCAGGGTCCAGTGGCTGCTCGGGCCAACTATGCATGTATGCATGTATGTATGCATGCATGCATGTATGTATGTATGTATGTATGTATGTATGTATGTATGTATGTATGTATGTACGTACGTACGTACGTACGTACGTACGTAGGTAGGTACGTCGTACGTACGTACGTACGTACATATGTATGTATGTATATATGTATGTATGTATGTATGTATGTATGCATTTATGCATGTATGTATGTACGCTCGGGCCAGCTGCCAGCAGTCCTACGCAGCAGCAACACCAGGCCAGGAAACATACATACATACATACATACATACATACACATATACATACATACATACGTACGTACATACATACATACATACATACATACATACATACATACATACATACATACATACATACATACAGTTCATATAGATATAGATAATACAACACAATACAATACTCATATGGTGTGACCTGTCTTTGTGTTCTGTCGGGTCGAGCCAGCGCCAAGGCAGGAAATCCAGCGCAGACGGGCCCCAGTGCTTGTGAGAACGATGAACAAGGTTGGGCAAGATTACTAAAGTGGTGCCCTTAGGAATCACGTTGCCGCCTTGAGCACACAGCCAGCAGGAATGGTAGATAGGTAGGTAGGTAGAAAGGTAGGTAGGTAGGTAGGTAGGTAGGTAGGTTGGTAGGTAGGTAGGTAGCTAGACAGCTGCAGACCCAGCTGCACGTCGCGCACGGCCATTCTCTCAAAGCCCGCGCTCGGGTACAGCCGCAGCGTTTCCTTCACAACCTGCCAGCCAGACCAACAACCATGCTGCGGCCCTGTCCTTTTTGATCTGGTTTCTTTTTCACTTCGACACTTGCCTTTTCCAGGTTGCAATGGACAGATCAAGACAAGTGCATATGCAGCATGCTTGGATAACTCTGAAAATGTTTGGTCGTGTTATTGTGCTTGAGGGTGAGAGCGGACGGCATCGATGAAAGCTAGCTTGCCCAAGTGCTGTACAGTCATGTGCTCCACCTATGCAACACGGACATTACACATCATGCATGACATACATGCAGACATACACATGCCTCTCCGAGGAAGGCGAGCTAGCGACCGGGTTGTGCCCGAACACGTCGGCCACCTCGGCGCGGACCGCACGGAGCACCGGCGGGTGCAACGTCACCAAGTACAGCGCCCTGCCAGCACCAACACGTTCCTAGTTAATTAAGTACAACGAGCAGTGACTTCAAGCGATTCGTTCTCGGTCGGTTCTTGTCGTTGTAGTGGTTCGTTGGAAAGTTCTCATAACGAGCTTCCATGAGCCATGACACAGGTTTTGAAGCAAATATTGGCTGAGAACGAAAGGATTGAAGCTATAACTCATTTTTGTACTTAAGGACTAGAAACTTCTCAGCACACTCCGCCGGTGTGTGGCTTGTGGCATGTCATGGCAAGAGGGAATGTTCGTGCGTGTGCATGTGGGCTGGAGCCACGCAGTGGAGCAGCACATGATAGGGGTGGAAGATGTTGTTGTTGTTGTTGTTGTTGTTGTTGTTATTGTTGTTGTTATTGTTGTCGTAGTTGTCGTTGTTGTTGTTGTGGTCAACCACGCCAGCGCGGCGCCGGTGGTGTCGTGTCCGGCGAAGATGAAGGTCTTGAGGTTGTCCACGATCTGCTGGTCCGTCAGCAGCTGCCTGTTGGTCTGCGGGTCTCTGGCCAGCAGACACGACAGCAGATCTCGCGCCCCGCTCCTTTCTCCTCCTCCGTCCTGTGGCCGGGCGCTCTCTTGCTTTTTCCGGGCTTTCACAACTGATATGGCAGTCTGGTCGAGTCTTGCGACTGCTCGCGCGTACGGTAGAACCTCTCGCCAGTGCACCAGGTAGTCGAGCCAACCGAGCTT
>WBZZ01000402.1:115000-167500 GCA_019918135.1 Paulinella micropora
TTCAGATCGGGTATTGACTTTGTGCCAGTGCAAGTGTCGTTTGTGTGTGTATGTGTAGTTCCTTGCGTCTTGCTTTGTGCTGTGTCGTGTTACTATTTGAATGCATGTTTACTGGTTGCTGGTCGTTTGCAGGTACCTCGACTATGATGGGTGCGAAGATAGCACCCATCAGATCCCATTGTTAGGGGTGTCTGCGGTGTCTGCGGTGTCCGTGGTGGTAACTTCACATTTGCTTATGATAGAAAGTGAGATAATGGAAGATGTTTTGGAATTTCGGAGATGAGTAGTTCTCACGAGTGAAATGAACATACCATTCCGAACCTGTTTATGAATGAAGGAGTAGGAGCATACGATTCTGAACATGTCTTGTGGAATCAGGTGGGAGGTGTCTCAGTGGCC
Source organism: Paulinella micropora (assembly GCA_019918135.1). Taxonomy (NCBI): domain Eukaryota; phylum Cercozoa; class Imbricatea; order Euglyphida; family Paulinellidae; genus Paulinella; species Paulinella micropora. The sequence continues at coordinate 115,400 of WBZZ01000402.1, forward strand.
ATGTTCACGGTGGCCTTGCACAGCCGCAGCAAGAAGAGGAGACCGCTAGCTACAGAGCAGCTCCGGTTCGTAGCTGCCAGTCCGCCCTACCCGGTCACCACTTCGGGCTCGGACGACTTCATCGTGGAAAACGGGAACCAACTGGAGCAAACTGTGCGGTGGACTGTGGATGACAATAAACAGCAAGTCCCAGAACAAGTATTTAGGCAGCTGTCTGTGTCGAGGTCCAAGTGGCGCCCGAGTATCCAAATGACGCCACAGCTCGCACAAGCAGCGTCCACTCAAGCCGTGCTGCCCTCTCAGTTCGCCACGCAAGCTCGCTCTGTGGACTCCCCATTCGTCACAGCTCGCTCTGTGGACAGTGGAGCCAAATTAGCTTCCCTTTCCCCAAGCATGACAACAAGTTCCCTCTCCGTACCGGCCTCCTTCGGTTCCGCCTCGCGCTATGCATCCAGCGCCTCGCTGTCGTCTGGATCCATGCCCGCAATATACCACTCGGCCCCCGCGCCCCGTTATCTGCCGGACAACAACTCGTTTGCGCTTGCACGCACCAACATGGGAATCTCCTCCACCACCCCTGCCATCAACAGTGGGTCTTCATCCATGTCTTCCTTTGCGGACTCGGATCGAGGTTCCAAGCTCAAGCACCTCTCGAAGCAAGAGCTAGAGCGCAACCTGGGAGAGGCCCTGAAAATGCTACAAGTCCACCCTGCACCTCTGTGAAAAGTTTTCCCGTAATTTCCCGTGAAAATCGGGCCAAAAGGATGATAGCTCTAAGATTATCCACATGTGGTTATACGCCCTAGTAGCAGCTATTTGTATGCTGAAACATGCATCCATATATGGTGGTGGCAGTGAGGGGAGCGGGACAAGGTCTATTCACTGTGAATCAAGTCTTATGTCATGCGTGTTTTGTGGCTTGTAGATGTATGAGAGTGAGGCCTTGTCCAACGCGCAGGCAACGCTTGCCAACACCGGGGGTTATACCAGAAGCAAACAAATGCCTGAGGAAGTGAGCGCCTATGTGTTGCGCACAGCCGGGGACTTGCCCGAGTTGCAAGAAGACTCAGGGTCAGTTGCCTTCTCTGACACACAGTGGGTGCGTGCACCTTCTGTCACGGGCTCTGCCAGCAACCAGGCGGTGCAATCCTTCCTTTCAAACAACAACTTCAGCAGCGCCGCGCAGGCGCTCTCCGTGCAGCTGAACCAAAAGACTGGGAACGTCATCCCCTGTCCAGCCACTGTGCTGTCCACCACCACGCAGGAGCCTTCCCATATTGTCCTGCCCGCTGGGTTTGACTCCGTGGTGCTGCGCCCCTCCGCCGCGCAGATCAACGGTTCCCCAGTGTTGCAGTCGCGGTCCGCCATGGCCGCCAGCTACGACACGCTCACACCCATGGCCTCCCGTGTCATCAACTCAAGGACTCTCCCTAATGCCCGCCTCGTGAGGGACAAAGAAGCCCCCATGATCTTGCACGCGTTCGCAAACTCCTCCACCCCCGCACGCGTAGCTAACTCCTTCTCCACCAACGCTCTGCCCGTCCCCGCTGCATCCACCGCCGCCACGCTGATCTCTCCTTCTTTCTCCGCCATGACTGTACCCTCTTCCTTCTCCATCTCCACGCCCATCACTTCCTCTTACTCTACCCCCACCTCTATGACCACTTCCTTCTCTACCACCACACCCATCACTTCCTCCTACTCCGCCACCATCACATCCTCCTACTCTACCCCCTCGATAACTTCCTACTCTGCCCCCTCCTCCATCACCTCCTCCTTCTCTACCAACCCCATCACTGCTTCCCTCTCTGCTACGCCTGCCACCTCCGCTTCCTACTCTTTCAGTACTACACCACTATCATCTTCGACCGCTATCACTGGTAATGCCACCAATTCCTCTGTCACTGCTGCAACCCTCTCGTCTGCCCTCGTCAACTCCATGTCTTTACCTTCCTCTAACAACTCTTCGCCCGTCCCTTCCTCGTACTCTTTCAACTCTCCATCCCTCGCTCAATCCCGCGAACCCTTCATTTACCAAGTCTCCACCTCGCCCAGAACCGTGCAACTGGGGGTCAAGCCCGCCGCCATCTACTGCGATATCTGCAACAAGAACTTCACCTCGTGGTTCAGGTATACTCGCTGGCGCAGCCGCTAGTTATCTTGACTGTTTTCACAACGATTTTCACGGCTGCTGCTGTGGTGTGCAGTCGTAAACGACACATGAAGACCCACGACAGGGAAGTCAAGTCAAGGTAAGACATACGCGTACCTTACCGAATGGAACGTTCTGGTGCACTGCCCTGTGATAGGAAAATTAACAAGTGCCAGGTGTGTGGGCGGGAATATACCGAAGTTGGCAATCTGTATAGACACCTTCGCAACAATCACCGTCCTCTCTCTCTCTCTCTCTCTCTCTCTCTCTCTCTCTCTCTCTCTCTCTCCTCTCTCTCTGCCCCCCCCCCCCCCTTCCCCACCTCTGTCTCTTGCATGTCGACACGTGCTATCCTTGATTGCTGCTTAGAAATTGACACCTGCACCACCGTAAAACGTGGCAGGCCCAAGAAAAACCACGAGCAAGTGACAGCGGTGAGATTGTCGACTATCCGTTTCACCTGCATACCTCATTATGATCCGTCCAGGATGGTGGCTCATGATTATGTGTGTGTGGCAGGAGTTGCTTGCTCTGCGCAATTCTGCATCTGGTCTGCCCCCCGGCTCCCTGGACATACCACAGGCCAGCCCTGGGGCACAAGCCTCCCCACCGCGATGATTTATAATGAAGCATGCGTGTGGGCTTTCGTTTTTCTGTCTTGTGATAACTGACGCATGACTTCCTATTGCTGTCTTTTCACTTTGGTCTGGCGGATCTGGCCAATCTTGAAGTTCTTTCAATCCGCATGCAGAATGAGGACGGCAATGACAACGAGTCGTTCAGCATGCAGAATACGGACGTTCCGGTAGACGAGAGCCAGGACACCTTCTCACCAGCGCTGAACAACGCTCAAGGCTCCCAAGCCCCACCAAAGGCTGCCCAAGCGGCCGATGCGGAACTAGTGGAGAGTTAGGTGAAGAAACGAAAAAAAAAAAAAAAAAAAAAAAAAAAAAAAAAAAAAGTGTCGCCGTGTAATGTAATGTATGTATTCATTTCAAGTGTAACCTAGAGGCTGGAAAAGTGTACAATAGTTTTGCAACTGTCTTGTTTTTGATTTCATTTCTTCTTTACTCTGAATGTTTCAAGTATATTACTAGCAATATTGAGAGCTCCAGGCAGTCGTGGGAAGTTTGGTGAGCGATTGGAATCTCGGTGTCCGAATACAAGTGAGGCACCTTGCGTTCGGATGGTAACGGAAAATCCTCTTTGGTAACTAAAATTAGAACACAAGCGTAGTACCGCCTGGACCTTTGAATGTCGCCAGTAATATTATCATTACTCTCACTGCATATTTTTAAATATTAATCATAATGAGTATTACTTCATAATTAGTATTACTAAGATATCCGTTGCAATCATTTACTCACATTCATGTTCCCCCCCCCCCTCTTTCCTCCTCCGAATCACAAGTTTTGCGCCCTCCAGTCAGGTATAGACTGGCTTTTGCTTTCATGATAATAATTGCTGTAAAAAGACTATCGTAAAGAAGTAGAAATCGCATGTATATATATGTATGTACATATATATATCGCTATCATTATATAGCTGTTTCCACATACCACGACATTCGGCTAATGAAGGAATTTTACCGCATCGCCCCCGTGTTCCAAAGTCGTTTTTTACCGGCCTTCGCGTTTCAATATCGCCAATAACCTTTTCATTTCAATCCAAAATTTTACATTTTGTGTGCGGGTCGTTCGCCGTGTTCTCATAGTTTCTGTATAATTTAATTCATTTTTCGGTATGAATTCGCCAAAGTCGCAAACGGGTAAGTCGCCCGTTGTTATGATATCTAGCCACCATGAAACTTCAGCATGGATTGTATTTTTTTATTACGAAGCCCCGGCGAAGAAACAAAGTATAAGCCCTTAGGTAAGAAAGGAAGCCGTGAGGACAACATGGCCTTATTGGAGCAGATTTACAATGACCGCGGGGGAAAAATAACGAAATTCATTGTAGCACTTAGAAAAATAAGCGGGATTGTACTGTCCCCAATGATAGCTCAATGGAAGAGTAAGTCGGTAATATAACCACAGTCCTCAAAAAGAGAATGATGTCTCGTTATATTACTATGATCTCAGTGACGCAAAGACAAAAAGGCGCCCAAAGACCAGGATAAAATTAGGTCAATTTCTAGATGTAAATCTTTTGTGTGATGTCAGTTAGACCGGCGGGAATTGTTTCAGTATTGTTAAATTCTTCTTCTTGGGAAGTCGCAAGCCGGTAGGAGGGGGACGCCCCGAGTGCCGGTTGTTAAGAAGTTGCGAGTGTTTTCTCAATTGCATATATCATGAGTGAATGGCAATACTTACCGTTCCGGTCATTGGACGAGAGGGTTCGTACTTTACTTTTACCGTGTTAGATATTTGAATAATTACACATCACTAAGTGCCCCAACCCCAGACAGCCAAAGCATTAAATTCACCGTTACACTTAAAGTGATATAGGTAAAAAATAATTATATAATTCACTGTCATTGGGGTGGGCCGCCGGGTATGACTAAATACTATTCACTTAATAAATTATCCATTGCTCCCCCTATTTAGGAATAACTGCCTCATCTACCTTATGCTACTAACCTTGCATATATGATAGTAAATGTGTGTAGCCCTATTCAGAAATTACCGGAGCCGTACTAACAACTATATGCACTAACGCAATACTAACTTTGTATCCCTCTAACCAACTTAACTTATGCTGACGCAGTAGAGTCAAAAAGTCCAGTTGTTGCGCCTCCCACCGCCGCGCGCTCCCCCATTCTCTTGCTTCCATGAAGCCGCCGGGTCCCTTAACTTCCCGGCTCCGGGCCATCCGCCATCTCGCCGACGCTGTAGTCCTCCGCCCGGGTCGTGGAACCACTTGCGCACCGCACGCTCCACCAGCTGGAATCGACGCTCCGGGTCCGCGTCTGCGCCGCTGTCGCTTTCGCTGCCTCCCACACGCCAGTCGCGTTGGTCGTCGTCGTTAAAGTCACCTTGGTTCCCCGACTTCATAAAATAATCTTGCCCTTTCCTTGGGCTCTTCTGACTGGACTCAGCCTTTCCTTTCCCCTTCTTTTTCTTGCTTCTGCGCTTTGAGCGCTTCTCCTTCACTTTCTTCTCCTTCTCAAACTAACTGCTTAGGTGGGTTAATTATGTTTTGCTCCCCCATCACTGTGGCTAAGCCTTCCCTCTCACTCTCTCTTTCCTGATCTGTATGCAGCCCGCAAAATCGCCCTCTCAACAAACCACAAGCTGCCTCTTGCAACAACTCACTCTTCATGTCATGCGTGCATACAAAACATTGCTGCCCACCTGACACTCGCCCCTCACATTGACGATATACTTCTCTCTCTTGTATTACCATCACTTTCAAAGCGGTCCATGTGGGCCTTCTCCTTTACCATGCCTACTCTGTCTCGCCCTGTCAAAAATTTCATCGTCCTTTTTAATGCTTCACCTTCTCGCCTTCCTCATCCGTGTCTGACTCACTTCTCCTATCTGTGTCAGAAGTGTCTGGCTTACTCCCCCTTCCTAACTTTCCATGTTCCCTTTTTGCTCTCTTTTCCTTCTCTCTCGGTTCTTCCTTCTCACCTGGCTCAGAGTCTTCTCTCGCCTTCTTCATCCCTTCACATTCATGCAGTCTATGCTCACCCCACACATCCTGCACTCCTTCTCACATGCGGAGAACACATGCCCCTCCATGTTACAGTTGAAACATTTCTCTCCTTTCTTCCACGTCTTCTTTCTCGTTCCTGTTCCTTTCCCTCCCCCTTTCTTATTAGTGGTGGTGTGTTTAAACCTACAGTTAGATCCATCACAGCTGCCTGACTGTTCAAACAGGTAGCACACCCCAGGCACACTACGCATAGTGGCTGACCCCTCTGTATGAGCAAAACGACACTCATCCCCCCACTTGCATCCACTCTCTCTTTGAAACCCAAAACACACACCTCTCTGCACTTCCTCTCTTTTGTTGGCACCTTTCCCTGCGTGTGCTTTTTCTTCCTTCATCTTCTTCTTCTCTCTCTCTCTCTCTCTCTCTCTCTCTTTGTTCCTATCTATCTCCAACGCTCTTTCTTCCAACTCCTCCCACCATTCCTCAAAAGACCATGCATGCTGCTTCTTATTCATCTTCAGCGTGCTCATCCATCCTCCCCAATCCTTTCTCACCCCCTCTGATGCATACTCAGGGTTTTGCAAGGCATTAGTGATTATTGTTTCCATTAACGCAACAAACGCAACAAACTGCGGAGCATAATCACACCCCTCATCAAATGTCCATGCATTCATCGCATTTATTTTATCTTGCACATCTTCCTCACTCACCTTGCCAAACCTTTTGGTTAGTCTTCAACGTAATCTATCTCTCAAACGCAGAGTTTAGGGAAGCTGCCCCGCTAAGGGTAAAGAATAACCGAAGAAAAGACTTTTAATAACTTTGGGTCACACAAAATGTAATGACCTTAACAGAATGGTAATACTCATTTGATTCTAGGCATTCCAGACTATGATTCGCGAATACTCTAGAAAATGTCCTTGTCAGTAATAAAGGTATTAATAACTGTCCGGCCTATGAACCTGCCTATGACTAAGACTATCCAAATTAAAATTACCGGTAAATTGACTAGGTGGAGTAACGGTTATTAATAGCACATTACAACGCTCCCCCTTAGTCGCAAGTCATAGGCTATATTAGTGGCCAGTGTGTAATATGAAAAAATAGTGGTGAGGATCAGTTATGGGTAACCCGAAGGTCATCAACTCCCAATTTCATCACATCCTCTATGCATGTATATATGTAGTCATGCAGTAACATGTATGAAGTATGTATGTGTTCAAAAATTTGCAAGCGCTTCCCGTAGAGGGTAGCAAAAATCGAAAAAAAATTTAGATGTCTTATTCCAGGATAGAAAGAAGGATAGAAAAGCAGGGGTCTAAAGCCGTCGAGCCGAAGCTGGATCGCCGACTACCACGCGAGGTCGGCAGCCGCGAGGCTATCCCCAACTTAAATGCGCAAAACAAAGCGGCTGCAACAAGCAACAAACTGCACAAAACACTCAAAGCAAACATAAGTGAGTGGACATGCAAATCCCGAAATTACTCGATCTTTATCGTAAATTTGTTAAGTAAATACTCGAATTGTTCTTTCGGTAAATATTTTGTCATTACATCACCTATCTGCTTCTTCGTACCTACTTTTACAAACTTAATCTCACCGTCTCTCTTAGGTGGTGCATAAAGTGTAATTCTAAAGGTAAGTGTTTAGTTCTATTACCTGACATACCCCTCTCTGCCGCTAAGATTGTTTGAGAGTTATCCTCAAAGAATTCTATTGGGCTCTTTTGGGCTATGTTTAGTTCTTGTGTCATGTGTTTTAGCGCAAGTCTCTCTCTAATGCACTCAGTCGCTGCAAAAATTTCAGCGTCATTGGAACTCAGGGCGATGCGACTCTGTCGCTTTGTTCACCATGCAACTGGATCGCTGCCCCATAGGATCACGAATCCGGTGCGGGACTTCCCTGTTTTCTTACAAACTTTGTGAGCCGCGTCGGGCCACATGGAAAGTTTTGGATAGGTTTGCCCTTCCTGCTCTGACTTAGGCTCATGGTAAGCTAAACCTCGATAAGAGTTAACTAAATAACGAAAGATTCTGCCTAACATCGCATAAGTTATTCCCTTATCGATAGTTTGCATGACACTTGCCGAATTTAGTGCTTGTTCTATATCGGGTCTTGTCATCTTCGCGAGAAATAGCAAACGACCAACTAAACTAGGAACTGAAAATTTTCGCAAGCTGGCTGATTCTGACAGTTCCGTGAAATGTTCTTGCGCTGGAGTACTGACGGGTTTAGCAGAATCGTAACCTACTTCTTTTAGTATCTGCTGCTGATATTTTCGCTAATGCAAAATTATTTTCCCGTTCGATTGCTCTATCTCTATTCCTTTGAATTCACGGGCTATACCAAGTCTTTTGAGCGGGAAATGTTTTTCTAATGCGGACGCAAAACGCTCATATGCTTGTTTGTTTGGTGCTGTGAAAAACAAGTCATCTACATGAAATATTCCTACTATCGCCTCTCTTAAAGCTTTATCATTTTCTACAAACATACATAAATCAGAATCCAGCAGTCTAAAACCTAGCTCTTCTAACTTGGGTGCTAATATCTCATACCATCTTCTTCCTGCCTGAGGTGCGCCATATAAGGCACCATCTGTACGCCATATCATCCCCTCGTGCCCTTCTCTGTCACTCTCTGGCGCATATGCATAAACAGGGTCATTCATACGAGCATTCAGGTATGCATTTTTAAAATCTATGCCGTATAGTTTGTGTCTGTGCCAGGCAGATAGTTTGGCGAGAAATAAAAGTGAATGGTGCGCGGCACAAGGAACAAAGAGCTGATCTGGGTTATAGCTAACACCGGGTTCTAACATATCTCCCCGTAAAGCTAAACGAGACTTTATGAACTTTTTCCCGTTCTCATCTAACTTTACTTTGTGAACCCATGTCAATCTAACTATCTTACTAACTCCTGCCTTGCTTGCCTCCTTATGGGGTACCCATGTGTATGTGTTAAAGGATTGAAGAGCTTTTAGCTCTGCTTTGATACCCTCTAGAAAATCTTTAGCTGTCAAACCTGCCTCTATGACATCTTTGGGTACTCTGACGTCTACATACAAATAAAAATCACAAATCATCTGCCACCATTCGGTCATCGCATAATAACATATTAGCGGGACTTTGCAACGGGTATTCGGGATCTTTCACGGAGTATTTGTGGATTTCCGAATTCAACATCCGTTCTTCTTCGTCTTCAAACTTAACTATGTGGGTGGGCTGAGGTCTGTCTCTTACTACGAGTCTATCTCTGGGGTCACACACTCTGCTGACTACCCCTACCCGTACTATGCTCTCCCATCCCACACCGTACTTTTTCTTCGCCCATCAATCTCCCCATGCACGCGCTGGCACTCTTACTACCATACCTATCAGCTCTTGAACCTCTCTCTTTTCTCTCTTGGGCTCACTGCTAGGGGTATATCTCTCTACTGCCTTGCGCTGCCTTTTACCGGGGATTATGTTACTTTCCGTTACTCTCTGACTCTGCTCCCACGTTAATCCCTTAGATGGTGGTGATTTTTCTTCGTATGCTCTTCTTTCATGTATTTTTAGTGGATCTGTTGGATTTTGTTCATTTTCATGTTCTTGTGGTTTTATCTTGTGCTCTGTGGGTGATTGTTGTGGATAATGTGGCTCTGGACTTGTGTCTAGGCGTGTATGTTTGTGTTCCAGTTTATTCTTCTCCACATGCTCATTTTCATATGCATGCTCATTCTCATTCACATCGACATCAACATTTCTATCTCCCCCTCAGCTTCATCAAACTGTGTTGTTGGGTGGTCGTTGTTGACGTTGTGCGGGGACTTAGGTGATTGAGGTGGTGACTGGGGTGGTGACGCTTGTGGAGATGTGTGTGGTTGCTCGCTCTCATTCTCATTCTCATTCTCCCCCTCAGAGTCATCATTATCCCACGATACCAGTTTAGGAGGGTGAGCTTGTTTACCGATTTTGTGAATATTAAATCTCACATCTCTCACTCCGGAAATTATCTTCTTACCGTCCCATACGCGGTATAATTCCCGAAATATATCATATCCAACTAGCATCACCTTTTTCCCTCTGTACTCTCCCTTCCGCACTTTAGTCTTAGGTACATGTAACACACCCATGCATCCTATTGGTTTTAAGTGAAAGAGTGCTGGTTTTCTACCTAACAGCTGTTCATAAGGCGAGGTTCCTTTGCGTTCCCCGTGAATTGCCGGTAGTATGTTGTGAATGGTTGTTGCTGCGTGCTCTAATTCTGCCCAGAATTGCGGCGGTAATTTAGCGTGATATCTCATTGCTCGTGCAGGCCCCGCCGTAATATCATTCACTTTTTCCGCAATAGGATTCCCGTCTTTATCGTTTGTCGCTGAAGTTTTCCAAATAAAGCCAATATTTTTCCACCACTTAATGACTTCCTCCGGAATATCAAATTCTTGATCTGCACGAATTTCTTTTACTTTGTTTCCTGTCTGTCTCTCATAAAAGGCTACAGCTTGTTTTAAACAATTTACAAACTCATTCTTATGGGCTAAGTAAAAGTCAAGAATGAATAGTGAGTAGTCGTCGGTGACTGAAAATTTATACCGTTCACCACCTATTGATCTAGTTGCCCACGGTCCTGATGTGTCTATGTGTAGGATTATACCTGGCTTTTGGGCTCTTTCTATCGTATTAACTGCAAAACGTGGCAAACGTTTAGACTTTCCTATCATGCAAGATTCGCAAAATCTCACATCACTCGTCACCAACTAACTTAATGTTCAAATTTTTTGCCAATAGGCGCATCTTTGTTAACCCATAATGCCCACAGGCATAATGAAAAAGCTTGATCCTATCTTTCTAGGTTTGTCTGACTTTCTGGGGTAAGCTTCGTATAATACTATATCTACGTGTAATACTTTCTCTCTCTTATTTACTTCATGCTTACTTATCTCCTTTTTGTTGTCATTCGTGGGGCCTCCCTCCCCTTCTACCCCCTTGTCGCAAAAGGATCATATCTTTCGTTGACTTTCAATGCATCATATTCGTCATCCCATCTATATATCATACTTTTAGTTAACCTCCCCCTTACTAGTATATCACTCTCGTTAATGTGGATGGGGTGTTTGAGTATTACTAGCTGTCCGTTTTGGTGGATGACTGATCTGTTGTGTTTGTGACTAGCTGTCCGTTTTGGTGGATAACTGATCTGTTGTGTTTGTGGTCCATCTGTCCTGTAGAGACTATGCTAACTGGCAAGGTAGTGTCGAGTAACATCTTCTTTTCTACTGCTCTAGGCCTTCCTTTCCCATCTATCACTGTCAGCCTAGCTCTTCCTGACTTACTCAACTCCCTCTCTCCATTACCTGTCAGTAGCTCTACCGGGTCTATCTCATCGACATCCATCAATCTGTCTTCTCTGCATGATATGCCTGTGCTTGCTCCACTATCCTGTACGGTCATGTCTCTCTTTTTCATCACTCTTTTTCTCACATGTATCAACACATGCTCTGTCTCTCCTTCTGTCTCTGTCTCTGTTTCTGTCTCTAGTTCTCCCTCTCCTCTACCCTCACCTTCTCCCTCTTCTGTGATTTGTGGAGGTGTAGTGATTGGACTCTGTCTGACTGCTCTATCCAAGTACACTCCTTCTATTGCTCTTACAATGTCAGCCAAAAAGTCATCTCTCTCTAGCTCGCCACTTACAACACGCATCACTTCTCCATTCATTCCCGTCACGCACTCATTCATCAACGTTTTAGCTATTTCATTTATATCCTTGAAGGTGATGACGGGGGGGTTGATGGGTTGTGTGTTTGCTGTTTGTGTTGGTGCGAGTGCTGTGATTGGTCTAGAACTAGAGATTTGGAGTTGTTGTGAGGTGGGACCTACTTGATTGCCGAACTTGTTGGCAGAAGTGACCCAGTCGTTGCTCTCCCTCAACCACTCCACTCTCTTCGCTCCCTTCTTTGCTCTGGCCGGTCCGCTGACTAGAAAATGGATTATGTTTGCTAAACTTTTTTTCATGTGGTGGTTGCGGAATATTTTGCGAAACTTGTGGACTTGTGGAAATTTTGGTGTCACGTAAAGTTTCAAATTCCCCGAAAACGAGTCTTTGTGAAATTTTATGAGACTTTTCCAATGCTGCAGCTTTAAGACCTCGTTCGTCTGGGTAGTAAGGAGATTTGGGGGGACGCAACACGGGACTTACCGACAAATCCAATTCCGGGTTATCTGGGTCTTGTGTTGCGTGATATCCGCAGTACCTCGCATAAGATAATCGTTCGCGTGATTTTCGTATACTCCCTTTCCTTTTAATTTTTCAACGGAAACATTACACGGTTTTTTGCGTCTGTTTATTCCTGCGCATTTCGTGTCAGGCGTGACTCCATAAGAACTCTCAAGCCTCAAAGGAGTTTCGTTAGGGTTAGGGATGACTGGGGAACATCTTGAGGTGGCGGATACTAACCGCACTTCCTTGCCTTCTCCCCGTAGTGAGGAGGGACCTCGTAGGGTGGCCGATACTAACCGCACTTCCCGTCCTTCTCCACGCTCACTACGTCTATTCCCTACCCTAGGTGTGGTCTTTGTATCGTTCAAAAGGGCTTGGGGACTTGTAGACTCGTGGAGTGGTGAGCTTGGTTGCTCATCCTCTTTTTCTCTTTCCTCCTCATCATCATCGCTCTTATCATAAGTGTTCCCCATATGGATTAAAGCAACGTTTGTGTCAGAGTCACTTTGTTCGTTTTCGTTTTTGTCGACCCGGATGCGCCAAAAGTGGGCAATTGTGGGCTGCGACAAATATAAATCGTCTCAGACTCTCCGGTACCCAAAGGGTCCATTTGTCCGGCTGTGACGCATAGCGACCGTGAAGGCCCTTGTACCACAGTAGACCATCTCTCCATCCCATCTCCTTCATTTGATCTTTTATCGCTTTCGTCATCTTCAGCTCATCCGGGTTCTGATATAACTGTATGAGTTCCTTAAACTCCGGATCTTGAGCCTGTTGTTGCCTCCATGCGGTAGGCGAGGCTATATGGATAGTACCATCTTCTAGCCGTATCTCGATTCTTTCCGGGTCATCGTCTAGGTCACTTCTCCGCTCTTGAGGAGGCTCCGCATAAACATCCTGCGTCTCCTCTTCCTCTCTTATGTTCGCCTTCGCATTCTCATATACCTCATAGGACCACTCAGCGTCCTCCTGGGTATGTAGCTCACAACATATCCCGTGATCCGGGCCTTGTGGACTGTACCGTAGACCTGTGCGGTCATATCGGACTCCACTCGCCATCTCCACCGCCTCAATGTGGCTGACCTCATACATCTTGTCAGTGGACAAGTCTTCCATCTCCACCGTGGACACCAACGCCGATACTTCTGAGTTAAACTCTAGCCTAGAGAGGCTATCAGTGACCACATTTCGCTTTCCCGGTAGATGGACCATTGTAAAATCGAAACAAGACAAGAACGCTTGCCACCGCGCCAGCCGTCCCGTCTGTTCATGATTCATCAACCATAACAGGTTATGATGATCAGTTCTGACAGTAAATTGAGGTCCTCCCCACAAATACTCTCTGAGCCTCTTGAGGGCCCATACTACCGCCAACGCCTCTCTTTGCCTTGTGCAATAGTTTCTCTCCGCCGCACACAACTTCCTACTAATAAACATGATTGGGCGTAATTTCTTCTCCTCATCCTCTTGTTGTAATACAGCCCCAATCGCAAACTTAGATGCGTCTGTATCGACTACGAATTGTTTCATAAAGTCGGGCATCGTTAACACCAGTCCTCCGTCTTTCGGGTCTTTGTAAATGAGATCTTTGAGCGCATGAAACGCTTGCAAAGCCTCTTCGTCCCACTTCTCAAAGTCTCCAAAATCTATCATTTTCTCCACTTTAGCCCGTGTTGCACCCCAATCGGGTATGAACTGGCTATAGTATTGCGCCATCGCAAGGAATGAGTGCAATTCAGTGCGGTTCTTTGGTATCGGTCGATTCATAATCTCCTCCCTCTTCTCTTTGGATATCGAGACTCGATTATGGGAGATCTCGTACCCTAAGTATGTCACACTCGTCTTGGCAAGTTGACACTTTTTTAGATTGCACTTCAGGCCAAAAGCTCCGATGCGCCTGAATATATCGGACAAATGATCGATATGCTCCTCCATTGTGTTAGAGTATACGATAATGTCATCGATATAGCAAAATGCATATTCTCCCGCCTTCTGTCCCCGCCTTCTCATAAAGCCTCCGTCAGACAAATCATCGTACTGACTGCTCAACATCTTCTGCATCGCCTTCTGGAAAAGTCCTGGGGCTTGCTTGAGGCCCATCGGAAGCACTTTCCATTGGTATATTTCCATACCCACCACAAACGCCGTCAGCCATCTGGACTTTTCCTCCAGTGGTATCTGCCAGAAGCCATTCTTAAGGTCAATGACCGAATAGAATTTTGCATTCCGCAGTACTCTTCTTCCTTCTTCTAATGTCGGGAGAGGATTTCTCTCTTCCTCCAGCACCTTGTTAACACGAGCATAGTTAACTGTCAGGCGCCATTCTCCTCCTGGCTTCGGCACTATTCTCGGTTGTGAGACTATTGAGGATGTTGATCTCTCAATAAAGTCCTCATTGAGCAGCTGTCTTGCTAGCTCCTCCGCTATCTTCGCCTCATGTATACTCAAATTCGCCCTTCGTGGTGCCGGTGACGGCTCCGCACCCGGTATTTTGTAAATAGCCGCAGTGAAATCTTCAGGCTTGACACCACCTGCATGTGGAGGGTCAAAAATTTCCTTGTTCGCCTCTAATTTGGCTTTTAAAAGCTCCTTCTCCTTCTCCGTGCCTACTCCTTCTTCCAATATTTTCCGCGCCGCCTCTTGAAAATCTTCATCAGACATCTGCTTATGCTGCTTGAGGGGTTCTCTGTCCTCCTCCAAGCCTAAGTCCTCTTCCGAGACATCATCTAGGCCCGTCTTTTCATACGTGACCGTGTCCGGCTCATCATCTTTACCGAGCTCCACCAGCATGTCAATGAGTCTCGCGTATTGCAAAGGAGCTTTACGGGTGTAAAAACCATCAAAGCATGTGAATGCTTGCGGTATCAATTTCAACTTGTCGAGGTCTCTGAGCTTCCGCTTGTATGCACTGCTCTGCTCACGAGTTCCCATACGACAAGCCACCACTAGCTGTTGCTTGCGAGAGGGTACCGGTATAGGATGATCAATAAGCCGGTCCCTTATTTCCTGCGCCCATATCGCCTTCTCATTATATGGCAGGATAATAGTATACGGCTTATTATTTTCGAATAAAGTCCGTAAGCATTTCTTCACTTCAGACAGTGAACGCGGCCACGTGGGCTCGTCACCCCAGAAATCAGTAATAAAACTTTTAATAGTTTCTGGTGGAGTATCCGGGATTCGCCCCGTTCTCCTTGGTACAAACGCCTCCCTTTTTTCTTCTCCTACTTTCGCATGGAAACAGTATCCGTTAGTAATATGGACATCTGTTCCTACTCCTTCCGCGAATCTCGCCAACGACGGGCTTCTTTGTGCGACACATATAATCTCCTCCTTTCGCTTCTCGATTAAGTCATCAATAGACTTTTTGTCCCAATGGCATGTCGGAACTGTGACAGTGCACACTTGGGATTCCCAATTGTCGGTCCAGGACAGTTCATCCGGTCTTACGACATGGGGGTGAACGTACACCTCAAGTGCCTCATGTGCGATGGCCATCTTTTTGTGATCCGTCGCTAGACTCAGCTCATAAGCCTCATAAGAGTCAGTAGCGTTGAAGGGATCAATATCGTTCTTTTCTCCTCTTTTTACTCCATATATCACTCGCCGTGCGGCGCAATCAATCACAGCCCCCATCGTAGCCAATTGGTCATACGATAGTAATATTGACCCGTGGTAACCGGGGACGACATAGAGGTCCATACGGTATACTCGTGCGGATTTCAATTTAAAGGTCAGTGTGATGATTCCCGTGATATCCGTCCGGCTGCTCACTCCTTTGAGAGTGCCCGTTGACTTTTTCATATTTCCGTCCACCCAGTCCCGGTATCGATAAAAAAACTTCCTGCCGACAATATTAATATTCGCCATCGTATCATTACCAACTTTTAATATTGTCTTCAATGTTTCACAATAAAGTTCCGTATAACACAGAGCATCGGGCCTGTGTATATTGGCTGCGAGAACAAGAACTTTACGTTCCAAATTTTGGAGTCTTGTCTCTAAGTTTTTCAACTCCTCCTTCTTCTCCTCCTGCTTCACCTCATTAACATTTTTATTATTCTGCGGTACTGGTGCGTTTACTATTTGAGCGACATTGTCTTGTGGTACTTGAGTACACACATTGTCTTTTTGCTCGCCACCCGCCGCGACCGTAGACATTGAGTCTGTTCGTGGTTGTTTGCTTGGCCGAGGCGATACGTCTGCCATTGGCCTCCTCGCCTCCATCGCAAGTCTCGCCTTCCTATTTGCATCAGTTATCAGTGGTAACCGTGCTGTATGAACGGGTATGAGACTACCTTGGGGCTGCAGTCTCTGTGTACCCACATCTTTGTTTTCACATAGAGGAAGCGTTGGCCCAGTCTGCACAACAGCATTAGAAAGCACTGTGACTTTAGGGTTAAACTTCACAGTCTTCTCCTTCCTCTCTTCTTCCCCCTCCAGTCATTCCACCACCTCGAAAAGATTACCTTGAGTAGTGTCCGGGTAGGATGACGTATCGGTCTCCGAGGCAGTGTTGTAGGCCTGAGCTCGACCGAAATTTGGGTTGGAGCTTGCCCACGAGCCTCCTCCTCCTCTGGGTGGGGGGGCTGGAGCTCGAACAGCTCTCCCTCCATAAGGGGTATATCCCCGACCTCCTCCTCTTCCTCTCTGAGGGGTTCCCTGCCACCTCGAGGCTCCTCTCCATGTTCCTCGTCCTCGTCGTCCTCCTCCTGCTCCTGCTCCTCCTTCTCGTCCTCTTTGAGAGGCCTTTAAGTTCTTTTGTCTCTCCCTTTCCTCCTTCTTCTCCTTCATCCTCTTCATGTAGGTAATGATTGCCTCTCGTAACTCCTCATCATCACACATATTGGCATACCAACCTTCGTTCGCAGCGGCAATCTGAAGCATATTGAAAAGGCCCGGTTCCTTGCCTTCCGTCCTGCTCAGAAAATTTGCCCTTGCTGTTGGGTTCTGCCTATCATGATTGAAAGAGCAGTCTCTGTTCTCCATCTGTGCCTTACACTGCAAGCCCGCGAACCACCTCCAACATGCGGTCTTCAGGTCTGGCTCTCTCTGTCTCTTCCAACCGGCAACTCTGTTTGTGTACGTGGCTTGTGCGCCAACAGGTACACCGCCTGCCTGTGCCGTATGTGCCTCCGTGAGCGAGTCCATGTTTGAGCATGCACTCATCACTTCTTGAAACAGTGCTGACGGAGCAACGCTTTGAACCGTATTTTCGAACACGTGTGTCTCGAGGAAGTTCTTGGACTTCACTGAGCTAAACGTCGAGCATTGTTGTATGAGCTGAGTAAGCTTACTCGGGTTAACTGTGTGTAACGCCGAAAAGAAATAGAGGATGATCGACTTGCGGCCATAGAATAGCCCATAGGAGGAAACTACCTCCGTAAGGGTCGCCGCCAAGCCAACAACACTCCTCAAACTCATCGCCACTGTCTCAAAGATTTCAAATCCTATGAGAGTACCAGTGCAGAGATGCTGGTATCCATGAGATTGAAAATATGAAATGAGTGTGGCCACCGCCAGTTCACACTGAGCGTCTAGGCCTGTTGCATTGTTTCTCTTAATCTCCTCCTTCTTTCTCAAAAACTTGTACTGTGTCAGATCAAATCCCTCCGAGACTAGAGATTGGTCAAAAACAGTAACAAGGGCCTCGTATTCCTGCGTTTCGTCGCAAGGAAAAGCCTTCATGCAGGCATTGATCTCTTTGAGCTTGCTCAAAAGCGAAGCATCAGAGTCTTTGTCTGAGCTCGTCTTGGCATATAGCATGAGACTTGCCACTCCTCCTTTCTTCCCCTTGAAGGCATTTATGATGTTCTGTCTGTCCTTCTTCTCCGTGTTTGTGACCACCACCGTAGTTGAGCCCGAGGGTGCAGGGGCTGGTGGGGCAGGAGCTGGTGGGGTCAAATATGTCGGAGGGTGTGTCTTTGCACCACTCACTTTTGCTTTCATTCTTTCCAGTCTCATCGTCTTCTCGAACTCCTCATTCTCTTTCGCCTTCTTCTTCTCAGATATCACCAGCTTTTGAGCATGAGTGATAAAGGCCACCAATTCAGAAGCAGATCTGAGAAAATTATATTTCTCCACATATTGGTCAACACCTGCTTTGTTGGCGACCGGTGGTGCGTTACTAAGTGATTTAAGGACAGAGTGATCCTTGGTAGGAATCCATCTCTTCCATGCCTCCTTATGCAGTAACGCACCCATCATCAGTCTGATCTTGGTCAGAACTCTGTCGGTCTTCTCTAACTCATCAATCACAGGATGAGTTTCTCCTGCTGCCTTAATGCTTTTTTCCATCTCTGCCTTCCCCTCCTCCAAGGCCTTTATTTCCATTGTAAAAAAATGAAATATACCACTCGAGTTTTTCGAACCCAGATTGGTCTTCATTTTTGTTACATCGACTGCCTCCTGACCAGTCGCGAGGAATCTGGCCGTTGCTCTTGGGTTTGTGTACTGGAGGTAACCCTCACATCGTGGGCCGTATGTACGTTCCCAAATCAGGGTTTGAGTGTACACCCCAAAGATAGCATCGAGTAATTCAAGGTGGGTGTGTGTGTCCCCAAACTTGATATGCTGTATCTTCTTTCTCTCTTCTGGATCAGAGACCAGTTTGCAGAGGAGCTGTGCTGTGTTTGATAATAGGATATAGACATCCTTTTTAGCACGACTTTTCTCTCTTCTTTGATCCTGAGGGATCCACACATAGGTATCCTTCTCTACCCCCATCTTGTTATCAAACTCTTTTTTTAGTGAGGTCATAGTGGTCTTGCACCCACTGTTGTTCCTCCACTGTGATCTCCTCTCCATCACTATGAATCAAGTCGATCATTTTTCGTCCTCCTCCTCCCGTGTAGGCAGGTGGTAAGGGATTACCATATGCTCCTCCTCCTCCCGTCTCTTCTTGTTCAAATCCTCCTTCATCTTCGTCTCCTCCATATTTCCTTCATCATCCCAGCCCTCTTCTACTCCTCCTCCTACTCCTTCATCTCCTCCTCCTTCATTCAATCCTTCTCCTCCTCCTTCATTCAATCCTCTTCCTCCTCCTCCTCCTCCTGCTTCTTCTTCTTCTCTTCTTTGATCTGCCTCCCAGAATTCACTCACTTCGGCGGTCTCTGTCGACATGATGTCGTAGTAGTGATCAACAGGAGGACAGTGTCAGCTCCTATGTTTGGTTTTTGTTCGTTTGTGTTCTGTTCCTCCTTCAGTCGATTGACTAGTGAAGAGAGAAACTAATAGAGAGGGTAGAGTGAGATTCCCTGTCCTCTATGAAACACTGTTTGTATGTTTGTTTTTGTTTGAGAAAAATAGTCTTTGAGACTTTCTCCGATTTCTTGTTCTCCTTACTCAGATTACTTTCTCCTCCTTCTTTTCTATATTGTATCTAGTATGAGGCACTTGGACCTACACACAGATAGTAGTAGAGAAGCTAGAAAAGCTCTCCTTGAGAAGTCGACAGTCGGTCGGATAGGTTCTCAGACCTACCTTTAGAAAACGATCAGAGATTTGCAAAAATACTCTGACGTATGTGTGAGATAATGCAGATAAATGCACAAACTAGAAGGGTAGAGTGTTGTGCTCCTGTCCCTATGCTTGTTTGTGTTTTGTGTGTGTTCCTTCACTCTTCTGTCCACCTCCTTCTTCTTGGTCTCTGTGTGAGAACAGCAAGAACGACAGAGAGTTTGTATCTGATGTCTCCTTGTGAGCACACAGCTATACTGATTGGGCTAGAGGGTACGAGACACCTGCTTGAGACTAATCAAATTATTTGTTTTGTGAAAGAGTTATGAGGGAGCTGTGTTGGAGTATTTGTTTTCGTCTGACGTCCCCGTGTGAGACAGGTCAGTGAAAATTCACTCTGTTGCCTGTGTGGCAAAGCAGAAAGAAATCACCCTAGTGATGTGGACTCCAAATGTAATGCCCCCAACGATAGCTCGTAAAAAGTCGGTAATACAACCAAACACAGTCCTCAAGAATGAGAATGATGTCTCGTTGTATTAGCTCAGTGAAGCCAAAAAGGAAAACGGCAACAGACCAGGAATAAAATGGCATCAGGTCCAATCCGGACAAATAATACTGAAAAACAAGCTGGTGCACCTGTCACCAGGAAAAAGTATTTTTTACCGGCTATCCGGGGGGTGATGCCTACACATGGGAGGGTGCTGCCTCTAAGTAGCTAAGTATTGCCTTTTTGCTCCTAACAAATGTCATTTTCACATAGACAGAAAAAACATGTGATTTCACGTGCACTAAAAAAGGCAATGTGTTTTGCCGCGGACTACAGGCTTTATTTCACTCAAAGGTGCCCACCCTCCCAAGCATTTTTTGTATTACTATATATTATAGAATTAATGTCCCGTGCAGTAGCAGGTCCCCCCGTCTACCCGTGCATTTTGGCGACATGGGAGGGTGCTGCCTCTAAAGCGCTGAGTATTGCCTTTTTGCTCCTAACAAATGCAATTTTCACATAGACAGAAAAACAACGTGTGATTTCCCGTGCACTAAAAAAGGCAATATGTTTTGCCGCGGACTACAGGCTTTATTTCACTCAAAGGTACCCACCCTCCCAATAATTTTTTGTAATGCTATATCTTATAGACTTAGTGTCCAGTGCAGTAGCAGGTCCCACCGTCTACCAGTGCATTTTGGCGACATGTGAGTGTGCTGCATCTAAAGCGCTGCGTATTACCTTTTTGCAACTAGCAAGAGCCATTTTGCCCCACGCGTTTCCTGTGGTAGACTGGTAAGAGTATTTTCTGACCACTTCTGACCACTTCTTATTCTACGGGCCGAGATGGGACGTAACTCTCTGTGCTTCTAATTGAATGCTCACTTACATGCAGTCTTTACGTAATAATGACGCTTGCGCGCCTAGGTGTGTAGAGTTCAGGCTATAGCAGAAAACGCATTTTAATGAAAGCAAAAAGAGAATGCTGGTGTGTCTAGCTAATAGTATTTGCTAGCTGTACTAATTGGGAAATGGAGCTAAAATTTAGTTTTGCCAATCCCCGGCGGGCGGGTGTGCAGAAAGCGTGCATGCCTCTGCAATGTCAAAGGCAGTTTTCCCCTGTACGGCGTCGGGGACTAGCTCATAGCGTGAAAATGTTAGTCTGTCTTTTTTAAATTGACCGTTATGCCGTGCTGGGTTGACAATCCGGACTAGCTGGCAGGGCAACACAACTTTTATCAGCTGTGCACAAGCGCTCATGGCGCGCTCTAGAGGGAGGGTTCTGTGCGGCTGGGCGTTGAGCAGGCAGCTGACGTACGCGCTGGGCTTCCATTTGGCTACGACTCGGGGCAGCGTCTGCAGGATCCGGCGCAGGTAATGCGTGATCTTGGCTAGGTTTAGCTCTAGAGTAGTCAGTTGGAGTCGTTGCGATGGCGCACCGCTTCCTAGGTCGAGCGTGAGCGCGCTGAGAAGATCAGAAACAGCACTCGCAAGGGGCAGGGTGACCTTGCTCTGGTCGAAAAGAGCGACAAAGTAGCCTGGCTTGTGCTCTGCCTTGCATATTTCCTGCAAGTTGCACTGGCGAAGAAGCTTGAGCAGGCGGCAACGGTTGACGAAGTCTGTCTGTTGGCACGCTCGCACTGTTTCCCAGTCCGGACGCAAGTTGGGGAACGCGGCTGCAAACGCAAACAGCTTTTTTATCGGCGTGCAATTCCTGAGACAAGGGCGCGTTGCGAGACTCGCGCTCCTCCTGGGTCTGGAGGCCGCTGGACAGGCGCGCGGCCTCCGCAGCAATCTGGTCCCTGGTGAGCACGACTTCCTCCTTATTCTCGACGGACGGGCCGGGCTCTGCTGGGGGGCCTTGCTGCTGCGCGTAGGCAGCGAGCAGCCGCCGCTCGGTCTCTGTGCGACTCTCCAGGCGTTGGGCGTTGGCCGCGCGCAGGTTTTGCTGCAGTTCCGTTTGCGCCGTCCGGGCGGCCCGTTTCTGCGCGTCCAGCTGCTGTCTGGAAGTTGGTGACAGGGCGACCTCCTGCAAATCGTCTGACAACAGGAATTCGTGCCGAGCCTTGGCGGGTGGCAGGCGCAGCTGGGAGTAGTCCACAAAGGCGGGTTCCTCTTGTCCCATCTGGCGCAAAAACCAGATGAGCTCACGCAGCGTGTGGTTGCGACTGCGTGCTGCCGCGAGCGTGTTGTACGAACTGGTCAGAGCGATCCAGCCGTCGGCCTTGCGCCAGTGCATGTTGCCTGGCGCTGGCACATCGGGTGCCCACTCGCTGTGAACGCCAAAGAACCTTTCTACATGCACGGTGTGTGCCTCCTCGCGGTCGATGCTCGAGCGGATCTGGGCCAGGAGGTCAGGCCCTCTGGTGGAGTGGGCTTTTGGACGCGACACACAGATGTGCCACTGTTTCAGCAGCAAGAAACGTACTCGCCCTGCCATCTGAATATAGTTCAACATAGGGATCTGGTTGTTGCTGATGTAGCTGAACATGGCCGAGAAATATTTGGCGGAGAAATCAAAGCCCACAGTGAGCACGGTGGTGAAAATCACATCAACTCGCATCCACTCTTGTACAATCTGTTCGTGCGTGCGCTTAAAGTCGCTGATGCGCTCGCTCCCCTGATGGTAAAGCAGGATTCTTATGCACAGGAATTTTTTTCTAGTTTTTGTTTCAGCAAACGGGCCTGGTGCTTGGTGCCATGTGCGATCGCGACGCGTTGTGCTCGGCAGAGGGCCAGCTCGAGGGCTCGGTTGATACTTTTGGAGCTGCGATGGATGAAAACGTCTCGCGCCATGTGTGCGGTATGTCAACATACGTTTGATGCCAGCCTGCACCACCGGCTGGAGCTTGCATTGCGACAGGCGGACATCGAGATAGCCTTCTACCAGGACCTGGCCAACAAGGCATGTAGCCAGCCCGCGCGTACTGGTAAGAGGCCTTGTGCGGATCCGAACAAGGTCGTGTACCAATATGAATCACTGCACAAGCTCATAGGCAAAAGGCCGTTCGATCTGGTAGTGCTGGACGAGAGCGAATCCACGCTCTTCAACGTCACGGCCGGCCTGTGCTCGGGCGGGCTCAACCAGCGAAACGCCACCATGTTTGCACGAGTGCTCCGCAGCAGCCGCTGCGTGCTGGCGATGGACGCTTTCTTGGGGCAGAAGACCATCCGCGTCTTACAGGAAATCCTGAACGCGCCTGGCGCCGCGACCGAGTTTGATGAGCAATGGACAGACGGGGGGCGCGCCACACCAAAGAACACGCGCGGCCCGATCATGAGACAGCGGAACACTCGGTCCCGCGCGCGGCGCAGCGTAGACAATGCCTGTAATTCTTGTGCGCTGAAGAATTCGTCGACGTTAACTCCTTCAATGCCTAACAGAAGACGCACAAATGCTTCCGATTTCCCCAGGCCCATGGCCGCGCGCAAAAAACACAGGCGCGTGCCCTCAGGCAAGGCCAGCTTGCGGACCCAGCGCGCGTCGTACTCTACTTCGGCGCGTTCTGCTTTAGACTCGTCGGCGAAATTGTAGGCATGCTCGCCGCCGTCATAGACTGTGTGTTCGTAATGCCCAAAGAGAAAGCGATAGCCGCCTGGCCTTTGTGCGCACAGCTCGGCCTCAGCAATTTCCTGCGCCGAGGCTGATTCCGGAAGGTCCGGGGGGCGGCAGCGGATGGGTGCTGAGGTAGAGAGACTGCGTTTCTTGCGCTTAGGCGGCTGCACGGGCTCTGCTGCTTCTTTCTTGTCTGCGGCCGCCTCCTCACAGGCCGTGCATCGCTGCAGCCACCAGGCATAGTCGTCTCGGCAGATGCGTCGGGTGACTGCACAGTCTGGACAGGGGACAAGGAAAATGTCCGAGTAATGATAGCGCGCGGGGCGGGGGCGTGGGGGGGGGGGCTGCTCTCCTTGCGGGCTGGCTTCCTCCTTTCCCCCCTCTGGCGCCTCAGTCATGCGTCGTCGTCCCTGTCGTCTTCACTTTGCTCTTGTTCTTCCTCGTTGCATGCTGCTGCTTCTTCTGTGCTAGGCCGCTGCTGATCGGAGGATTCCTTGAGAGAGCCAGCCACCTGCATGTGCTCCAGTGCGTTATAACAGGCCGCGGGCAAGCCCGCCTCCTCCAGAAGTCTCCGTAGGTCACTAAAGCGCGAAGAAACTAGATACGGGAGCAGCTGCGCTTCAAGCGCAGCCCGCTCGGAAACAGTGAGCTCCCCGGGCTCAAAGGGAGACCCTTGCCCCTCCTCTGCCGGGGGGTCAACGCAGGAACCCGCGCTTGTGCCGATGGCTGTGTCCTCTTCGAAAATGGGTTCTTCTTCATCCTCCTCGTCCGGCATCATCGCCGCCATCGAGGAGGAGTGGGAGGAGAAGCCACTAGCAGCTTCATCCTCCCCAGTCATATCCCCGTCGTTGTCATTGTCGGTAATCCTGCTGGGGCTGCTGCTAGAGCTGTTGGAACTACTACTCGAGCTGGTGCTACTGTCGCTGACGGGGGGCTGGTCGCCCCCCACTAGCAGCTGGTCACGCTGTTCGCACCAAGGTCGGAATAAATTGCCTAGCATGACGGATCGCTTGGCCAGATTGTGGGCGGCGCGGCAATGTGTGCTGTGGCAGCGGTAGTACACGTTGCCGCCCGAAGACAAAAACATGTACGCGTTGTTGCTCCTGTGGAACATTTTTTCGTCCACAGGGGTAGTAACGCTATCACTAGCGATACCATTAGCAGCAGCACCCACTTGCTGCTGCCGCTGGTCCTCCTGGCGCGCTGCGCGGCGCCTGCGCAGCACCTCGTGAAAAAGACAAAGGCGCCCGTTCTGGTCTCTGGCAGTTCGCACGACGAAAATTTGACTGCCCGTCTTCTTGTCCTGCTCGACCGACAGTCTGGAGGTCGTGTCACCCCAATCCGCCAGTATGAGTGCAAGCTTTTTCAGAATGGGTTGCTGGTGCTCGTAAATGACAGCAGGAGGTGGGGCGCGCGCGAGGCCTGTCCCTCCTCCCGCTCCGCGCGATCGCGCAGCGGAGGGGATGGCGCTGCTGGGTATGTAGACGGCGGCTGGCCCGCGCGCAGAGTGGTTGGGGCAGGGCACAAGCCACTCCTCGTAGCTGGGCAAAAGAAGCGGTTGTGCGCCGGGGCGCATGAGGTCTGGTATTTTCTGAGAGCCGGGCACGCGCCAGCAGCGGTTCTTGGAGTAGACGGCGGGGTCGATGATATTGCCTGTGTTTTTGCTGTGCTTGTACTTGGGCAACCCAGTGTCGACGCGGAACTCGAGTACGAGCTCGGGCAGCCCGCCCAGCCCGCTAGCAGGTGCAAGAGGGGGGGTGGGCTGGTGTTGTTGCATGAGCCAGTGTTTGACAAAGGCCCCGGCATCGTGGACCGATTCAAAGACAACGTTTGGAAAAGCGACGTGGAACGAGTTTTTGAACCAGCAGTCGCTGCAGGGACGCCCCAGGTCGTTGCTGTGCATTTCGTCGGCGCCTGTCGAGGTTAGACTCAGCTGGGCCAGGGCCGCGCGCACGGCGCTCTGCAGCGCGTGCAAGCGTCGTGTGGCGCTAGGGTCGGCGCCGCCTTGCGAGTACCACTCTAGGTCAAAGTACAGGGCGCACTGGCCCTGTATGATGACGAAGAAGCTGCGCTCCATTCCGTCGACGCAGCGATAGATGTCGTGGTAAAAGCTTCGGGCATCTGCACAAGAGCCAAACAGGTGGCGCTCGGGCAGGTCCGTCTGCCCGAGCGGGTCTGGGCCAGGCGGCAGCATGAGCTTGTAAAAAAACGTGTGTTGCTGGGCCTTGCCCTCAGTAAAGCAGGCCTCGGACGGGAAGGAATTGGCACCACCTGATTCGAACAGACAGACGGGCCTGGGCAGATTGCGCGTCAGCAGGACCCTGCGCGGGGCACGGCGCGCCTTGGCGGCAGCCGCCAAGGCTGCCATTCTTTGGATGGGGGGGGCGGGGGGGCGAGGAGGGGTCTAAGGAAAAGCTGATGGCCCAAATTTTGGGTCTTTCTCTCTTTAAGAAAGAGAAGGAGACAAAATAGTGTGTGTGCGTGTCGCGCCCCCCTTCCCACTGCGCAAAAAAGAGGGGAAGGGGGGGGGGGGGAGGGGGGGGGCATGAAGTCAGGCGCACCCTTCTTCCCCCCCCTGCCTCTATCCCCACTCCTTCCCCGCATATCCCCCTCCCCCGCCTTCTCTGCATATCACACTCCCTCCTTCCCCCCCCCCCCCCGCCCCCGCCCATCCCTCCTCCTCTCTCGCATTTGACTACGGGCATTTGCCTTTTGCCGCAGTTTGTGGCGAATTTCGCAGCAAGTGCACAGGCGCCGCCATTGACGGACATTCGCCTTTTTGCCGAAGTTTGCGGCGCGCCAAGAAAAAGAAAGCCTGCGAACGACATTTCGGCAATGACAAATTAGCACTAGCAACATTTTTGGGGAAAGGAGGGCGGGCGGGGGGGGGGGGGGGAATGTCAGTCAAATTTACTAGGAAAATTTTTGGGGAGAGGAGGGCGGGGGGGGGGGGGGGTGGGGGGGGGAATGTCAGTCAAATTTTCCCCGCCCGCTCTTGTTTCCCCAAAAATCTGCTAGAGCTAATTTGCCAATGCCGAAATGTCCTTTGCAATTTTTTTTTCTCAAGATGCTGTTTGCGGTAAATTTCGCGACAAAGGCACAGGCGCCGGAATTTACGGACATTTGCCTTTTGCCGCAGCTTGTGGTGAATTCCAAGTGCACAGGCGCCGGCATTGACGGACATGAGCCTTTTTGCCGAAGTTTGCGGCGCGCCAAGAAAAAGAAAGCCTGCGAAGGACATTGCTCCTCTCCCCGTGCCTGGCCGCTAACAGTAACTCCTTTTGCCGCCTCTCTCTCTCTCTCTCTCTCTCTCTCTCTCTCTCCCATATCTCACCCGGCCTACCTTGTTTTCCCCTCTCTCTGCTCACACTTGAGCGGGGCCGGCACTCACAAGTGAGCGAACTAAGTTTTGATCTCGCGCTCAAGACGGGGCTGCCCGGATGTTACGACAGGCTCTGGTGCCAGCTCAGGCAGGCCAACCATGCCGGCCAGCTACTGCTAAAAGACCTTGACACTAAAGAAAACAAGTGGGAAATACAAGCAAGAGCGGACCCCGGGCGCCCCGTGGCGGTCAGCCTTTTTGGCCTGGTGCCGCTGTCGGCCGACGGGCACAAGGGCATCACGTGCATAGACCGAACGCTGGTGTGGGCGGATAAATGGTCCGGGGCCGGGGCGTTCAGTATTGAGAACCTCGAGTGGGCCGCAGACGAACGTCAAAGAAAATAGGCAGCGGACGCAAGGACCGAGCTTAAAACACTGTTAGAACAGTTGTCCACCGAATGTAACGGGTGCGTCATGAATTCCAACGTACCCTTTGCCCAGACCACAGGCAGGATTAGGCACCTGGACTACTTTCGCGAAAGCTTGTTCGGGGGCTGCAGGATGCCGGGGGCAGTGGAAATGTGGCTGCCACAAAGGCAGGTAAGAACCGCGTACAAGGGGCCCACGCTTGAGGAGCTTAAAGAGGCCGCGAACGTTTGCGCCCGGGCTACCGACGTAGACGAGAAGTGACTGGCTGCCATTAGCAACGATGCGCTGTGCCACTGGACGTACCACTCGCGCCCGCACACACACACACACACACACACACACACACATAGACATACACATACGTACATGCATACATACATGCTTACATACACACACACACACACACACACACAAAGATCAACACACACATAGACGCACACCTCGCCCCCCACACAGACATATACACACAAACTACATACATATGTACATACATGACATACATAACATACATGTATGAACACGTACATGCATATGACATATGTATGTACATGCATACATACACACAAACACAAACACAAACACACACTCACGCACACACAGACACACACACCAAATACGCAGATACACACTCACGCACTACATACATACATACAAGACATACATGCAAGACATACATTCTGGTGTTATTGTTATGTTATGTCTATACTTAATTCCATACAGTATTTCTTTTGTATGTATACGATGAGTGTTGGCGAGCTTTGGGTTGGAAGAATAAGAATTTCCTAGTGACTCTTGTGGGCACTATGTCTGGCACTTAGACGAGGCCTAACAAAGCAACAAGACGATAAATACTTTTGGAAAGGTGCAGAAAGGTGAATGGAAATTTTTTTGGGGCGATTTTCGGCTGATTATCCGGGTGCTCAAGGTCAGACCTGGTGGCTGGCCTCGCTGGCCTCGCTGGCGGGCGGGGAAAATTTGTTCCCTCAGGAAGCAAAAAACCTGCTTCTTACAATCTTGTCTACATGTGGATCTTCTGATTTCTCATTACAAGTTTAATACTAATAGAGAAGTATTTTGTTTTAGTTGTTCTTGCCTAGAGCAATCGAGGTTGTTCTAAGTAAACAAGTCTGACAAAAGTCGCGGTGAAATACTAGAAATCAGAAATTCAGAAACTTGTAACGAGAATCAGATGTACATAGTACGTAGAGTATGAGATCGGACCTATTACTATATTGAATATGGTGTAAATATGAACGTACATTAGTTGTGAGCAGATATGTGTTTAGCAGTGTTTTGAAAGAGGAAATAGCGTATATATTTCACTTCGCAATAGTAAAATCTGTGATTAAAGCTCCATATTTACATAGGTATACACATACACGCAGACCGACACACATAATAGTACATACGTACACATGCACACAAATACCAACACAACACACACATGCACACACACACACACACAAGTCACACACACACACAGACTGACACACATAATAGTACATACTTACACATGCAAACAAATACCAACACAACACACACATGCCCACACAGTCTCCGCAGCTGTTTACTCTCTCTCTCTCTCTCTCTCTCTCTCTCTCTCTCTCTCTCTCTCTCTCTCGCGCGCGCTCTTTCTTTCTCATCCCCCGTGACCCAAAACACGGAGCTAAACGAATGCTCGTTGGGGTTGCCGGGATCCCTGGTGGGCACTGGTCTGGAACCTTGCAACCTACCAAGGGAAAATGTAAACTACTTGGAGCGTTAATACAAACACCAACACGCCAACGCACGCCCACACCCACCCACCCACCCACACACCCACACACACAGACACACACACACACACACCTACACACATAAACAGGCACATAACACGAACATACATTCAAATACATAAACACAAACACACCAAACACACATAATACATACATACATACACACACACAAAGACAAACACGAGGAACACATCATCACACACACGCACACACTCACGCTCACGCACACAGACACACATACACACCAACACACATAACACATACATACAAACATACACAAACACAAACACACACACACACACACAAAAGCGCGCGCCCGCGCACACACACCATGATACGAACACCAACACACAACACACAAACATACATGCACACACGCGCTACACACACACACACACACACACACACAGACGTACAGAAAGACATACACACATGCACACATACACGCACACCCTCGCCCGTACACGCATACAGACACAAAATACATACATACATACATACATACATACATACATACATACATACATACATACATGTGTACATACATAACATGCATGCATAATAGACATACACACATAATGCATATATACTTACATACACGCACAAACACAAACACACATTCACGCACACACAGACACAAAAACAAACACACACACACACACTCTCTCTACATGCATGCACACAAGACATACTGCAAGACATGTATGCAAGGCATGCATGCAAGACATACATTCTGGTGTTATTGTTATGTATATGCTTAATTGTGTACAGTATTTCTCTTGTGTGTTTAGATTTTTTTCGGCTTGCTCTGTGGTAGCTATTGAGAGTTGTGACTGTTGGTTTTACAGCTGGGCGCGATGCCCAGGTATATTTTCTGACCTTACCGTGAGCCCCCTCCCTCTCTCCCTCTCACTTTCTCTCCCAACACACCTGCTGCCTACTTGGTTGCAATATAAAGAAGTTCAATTTTTTTGAATGTCATGTTTCTTTTTTGTGGTGCTGAGCTGTAGCTGAACTCGTTTGGCTCCGTGTTTTCGGCCACAGTGCACATATCACGAATCCGTACTCCAACAGTTTGACGCCAGACAGTTAACACTGTATAATCTGATTAATCTGTTTCCGGGTGTCGAAGCTTGACCAAATAGCATAAATCCTTCTTCTCTCCTCTCTCTCTCTCTCTCTCCTTTCTACTTAGGCAAATCTTAGTGCCATAGCATTCCCTTGGTGCTCTCGTGTAGGTCTGCATACACCGACCCCTCGTGCCCAAACCGTAAACTATACACAAGAAAAGAAACAACAATAAGACATGCAGCGTTTGATCTATATTTGTCCATGATGCTTCTCGGGGAGTTGGGATGAGTCTGGGATGTACAAACTGAGTTGTTGGGAACAACTTTAACTTTGGTCCCAACAACTTTGGAAGGTGCAGAGATATGACAGAGATTTTTTGATTTGGCAATTTTGGCTGATTCATTAGCCGGTTACCGGGTTAGGTCGGATCTGGTGGCTGGCGGCTAAATTCTTATATACTTGGTCTTCCTCAGAGGCTTTGGTACCCCTGTGGAGATTCCTTGTGGAGTTTGCACAACAAATAATCACTCAGAGTTACATGTCTTTAATGACTGTGCTTTAACAAAGCCTATTCTAAAGGCTTTACTTATGAAATATTTTGGCTCGATTTCTTTTCCTGATAGTTCTATTTCTAGTAAACAATGGACTTCTTTATTAGGCTCTTGGTCAGTAGTTGATACACCGCAACTGGTCAAAAATTTTTGCAAATTTTCGACAGCGTTTCGGTGTATTTTAAGCATTCCTTCGCTATCTCCCGCACAATCAATACGAAGGCACAAAACACCCTAAAGAGCCCCCTATCTAGCACTGAGAGAAAACATATGTATATATCCGACACTTTTAAATTCCTTATTAAGTAAATAAAAAAGTGTCTAATATAAAATGGTTAGAAAAATTACGAAAGGTGGTGTATATGTCTCTACAGATAGAGTTTATATAAAATGGTGTGAGAATGGTGTGAAGAAGAAGAAAGAAATATGTATAACAAGAAATAGGTCAAAGGAAGAAGCAGAAAAGCAAGCAAGGGAGTTTTACGAAAAGGAAGTATTATCAAAATACGAAGAAGATAATAAAAATACAGATTACAAACAATTAGCAAAGCAAAAGAAATTAGAATGGAGAAAGCAAAAGATTAAAGAAAAATATACATGTGTCTGTGGTAAGACTATTGGAATATACGGCAAATACACACACGAAAAAACAGAGTTTCATAGAGATTTCTTCGCGGAGAAAGAGGAGATTATGTTAGGTGGGAGACTAGTTGAAATAATTTGTCGTAGAAATGATGATATAGAAAAATATTACGAAAACAAACAATAATTAATTTATATTAAAGATTATTTTTTCTACTATTATATAAGATGACGACGACCAGAGTTGTAGGTGTTTCATTTGATGGGAGACAGGAAAATATCTCTTATCTTAAAACAATTGGGCGAGGCGAAAAAGTTTTCATTCAACACGAACCAGAAAACAAATTTGATAAAAATGCGGTAAAGGTTGAAACAGAAAGCGGAAAACAACTAGGTTATATTAATAAGCACTTGGCAGGAACTCTTAAGTTTAAAGGAAGGAAACAAGTATATTATTCAATCTATGGAGGAGGATTAGGAAAACATTACGGGATTGAAATTACAATTTAAAATATCATAAACAATATTTAATTTATATTAAAGATTATTTTTTTGTATTATATAAGATGGGTAGAAAAGCAATATACAAAACTCCAGAAGAAAGACCCCGAAAGGCACAAGCAAAAGGCAATGGAATATTACAACCAAAATAAAACATTAATAGCGGAACGAAGAAAGAAAAAAAGAGAAGAAGTAAAGCAGGCCTTAATGAAGTTAAAGCGAATGGAAGAAGCACTAAAATAATATATATGAATTATATATTAAGGATAATATATTATTAGTTATAAATATAACAGATAATTTATTAATTATTTTTCAATATTTTTATATTCGTATTGATATAAAAATAACATGCCACCACCTTTACCACCAAGACCAGCAAAAGAAAATGTTGAACTATTGAGGGTAAGAGCGAATTTAAGGGAAACAAAAACTACAGAACCAAGACGAAGGGAAGTAAAACTTATCGAATTAAGACCAAGATTTAATAGAGCCTTAAATTCATATACATACCGATTAAAGAGACTTGATATTAACTTTTATGACAGCGATGAGATTGAGAAGGCACTTATGAGAGCGGTAAGAGATGCCAGAAGCAGAGGTATGACGAACGAAGCGAGTATCCATGTCAAGTTTGCTTATATTACCGATATAGACGATGAAAAGTTTTATAGATGGAAAACTTTTAATGCGGTAAAGATAAAAGATATTGAAGACTTATTCAATGCCAAAATACTATACAATGAGGAAAATATTGAGGCGAGTGCGAATGGTTATGACCGCTTTATTCAATATATGAGAATTGAATTTATCCAAGAAAACGGAGGAGGTTGTAATTTATCGGGAAACGACAAGAAAACCAAAACAGACGAAGGAACACATATCAATCCAAGAAGTAATAATAATAATTGTTTCTTTCAAGTCAATAAAAAAATATTGAACTTCAAGACAAACAAAAGAGCCTGTAATGAAATTAGAAAAGAATTTAATCTTGAACCTAATACATTCATTCCTTTTTCGGTTGGTTTTGAAATTCTAAAAAAATATTGTATTGAAGGAAAGTATTATGAAATAACCGATGCGACAACAAAACAAACTTTACGAAATTACGAAGACCCTTTAATTTCTGCTGATGTCCTTTGTTATTTGGATGAAGGACATTATTTAGAATTTATTGGAAGAACCAAAAAGAGATGCGAGGATTGTTTCAAAACTTATTTTAATAGTCATAGATGTAATAATAAGAGAATTACATATGCTATGGCGAAACTAAGAAAAAAGAAAGACAGAGTTGATAGTTTATTGACAACCTTCAAGGAAATGTCATATAATAATAAAGACGAAATCTTTCATTACGACTTAGAAACATTCGTAAATGAGCAAGAATTACACACACCATATATAGCGGGCTATACCATTGGAAACATTGGTTTTAAATATGTCGCTGGTGATGATTGTATTTCAAAATTGGTTGATATCATTTTTGAATATGCTGACGAATTAAAAAAGAAGAAACCCGAAGCGAGATTATATGTTAATGCTTTTAATGGAGCGAAATTTGACCATTATTTCATTCAGAAAGAATTCATTAAAAGAAAGATAAAAGATACTCCTTTGATTAATAATGGTGCTATCATTTCAATGGAATACAAGAATATGAAATTTTGGGACTTGTGTAAGCACACGGAGGGAAGCCTTAAGAAGAACCTTGAAACCTTAGGATGCGATATTTTAAAAGGCGATTTTGACCATAGTAAGGCGAAAAGGTGGGAGGAGTTGGATGAAGAAACCAAGAATGACTGCTTAAAATATCTCGCCTGTGATGTTATGGGTTTGAAGGAATTATATGAAAGATTGAATAAATCAACATTTGAAGAGAATAAGACCAATCTCTCCGAGTTTATGTCAACGTCTTCATTGACCTTCAACTTATGGAAAAAAGAGATAGATAAAAAATATATTATTCAACTTCCAAAATTGAACCAAGAAAAAGATTTTAGAAAGGCTATTTATGGGGCTAGAACTTATCCAAGCAAACGAAGATTTATTTCAAAACAATACGAAAAATATTTAAACGGAGAAATATCTTTTGATGAAATTAAAGATTATCTCATTGATGCGGATGTAGTCTCGCTTTATCCAACAGCCATGTTAGAAGACTATATGACGGGCGAAATAAGAGAACATAAAGAACCAACAGAGAAAATGTTGGGTAAGTTGGGTATATGGAATATTGATTTCATATCACCAAAAAATCTCTTACACCCGCGAGTGCCTTTTAGAGATGATAAGGGTTGTTTAAAGTGGGAACTAAAAGACATGAATGACCAATGGCTTACAAGTGTTGATATTGAAGACATGATAGAACTTGGATATAAGATTAAAATTAATCGCGGGTACTACACGGAAGGAGCCGAACCAGTATTTAAAGATTACATTTTGGAGTTATTCAAGA
Source organism: Paulinella micropora (assembly GCA_019918135.1). Lineage (NCBI taxonomy): Eukaryota > Cercozoa > Imbricatea > Euglyphida > Paulinellidae > Paulinella > Paulinella micropora. The sequence goes on from WBZZ01000402.1 coordinate 149,533, forward strand.
AAAAACAAAATTCAAAGAAAGGAACACCACAATATCTACTCGCTAAGTTATTTATGAATGCCTTATACGGGAAGAAAATCCAAAGACCGATAAACTCAACGAGTAAGTATATTTCAAAAAATAGTGAATATTGGAAATTTTGGGCTAGTCATGTGATAACCGATATTGAAAAGTTTAATGACGATTTATGGCTTATCAGCGGAATTCCAAGAGACGAGAAAACATTAGAAAAGAAAATTACAAAACCGACACACTGCGGAGCCTTCATATTAGCATACAGCAGACGAATTATGTATAAATATATGACGGAGGCTAATCCAGACAACAATCTAGAAAATGATTATTATTATACAGACACAGACAGCATTCAAGCACATGTAAAAACGATAGAAAAAATAAGAAGATTTAGAGATAAATCAATCGGCGGTATGAGTGATGACCTTGGCGATGATTGTAAAATAATAAAAGGTTTATGGATAGCACCAAAACTGTATATGTTAGAGTATATAAAGAAGGATGACAAGAAAACATACTTTCATTTCAGAGGTAAAGGATTGGACTTGAAGAAATTAAATCCTGCTTCATATGAACTAATGGACAAGGGCGAAAGCCTGACAAACACAAGAGACTTCATAATGAAGAAGATACACACGAGCAGAAACAGCAAACAGCAACACATTGAACACTTTAGGATTCAACACCAAAAGAATGTTGTAAAAGTTGTAAATAAGACGAGATGGTGCGGACGAGATTTCTATACTGATAATGATAGCATTCCGCGAGGATATCATATAAGGACATAAAAGAATTAATTATTTAAAAAAAATAAAATAAAAAAAATTATTTTTTCCATAAAAAATTTTCGTCAGTCTATATACACCAATGACCGCCCTCACCAGACTATGCGAGAAGTTTGAAAAACTCTCTATTGAAAATAAAAAAGAAACATTTTCTCTTACCGATGTTAAAAAGATAATTACTGACGAAATCCAAATGATTGAAAAGGCACGGGCGGGCAAGCCAAAGGATACTTTTCCATTTGGTAAGTATAAAGGTAAAAAAATTCAAGATATAGCGGTTATTGATAAGCCATACCTTGAATGGGTTATGAAACAGCCTTGGTTTGATAAATTCACCGACATTAAGGCAGAAGTAAAAAAATATTTACAATAAAATTATTTTGTAGTATATATATCAATGACAGACCTAAGCACCAAGCAGGACTACTTGAATGAAATTGAAAAATGGAACATTGACAGCGAAGTTAAGAAACCCACTATTAAATGGACTAAACCCGACATTGTTTCTTTCTATGAGCAATATAAACCAAGAGACGATAATGTTAAAGTAGTAATTCCGTCAAATGTTGATTTGCAAGATAAATCAACATTTGCTATAACGGACGAAGAGCAGAGCACTCCTTTTACGACTGCTGATTTAAAAGAGACTGGTATCACCGAAATAAAGGCTAAGGTCGGCGAAGAAATAGCACAAAGTGAAACCGATATTTATCTTCAATATGGTAAGTATAAAAAAATGAAAATTGAAGATGTTGCTAAGATTGATAAACCATACCTTGAATATTTAATTCAAGACCCTTATTTTAATAACAAAGATGCGGTAAAAAAATACCTCTGATTGATATTAAATTGTATTCTGTTTTTTTTTTGCTTCAATGATCTTCTACGAAATTAACTATGACACTTACATTTCCTCCATTATTAACAGTCGCAACAGACTTTTGTAAAAATGTTAGATTTTCACTAGGAGAGAGTTGTATGTCGTAAGTTCGCAGGTCAATAAGCTGACTAGAAGTAGCATTTACATAAAGTTTTAGAATGACATCTGTTATAGTGGCCCCACCGAGGGCAGTCGCAGAGGTGTCCTTTGATACGATTGAAGTCGTGGCATCAATATCAACGAAGTTCTCCGCCGTAAGTGTTCCAGTCGTTTTCACAATTCGCACTATATTAACCTTGCTATCTTCGTTTGATATACTCACTAGAGATGGGTAAACGAGTGAATAATTTGTTAAGGCATTATTAAAAAGTGTTTTATTTTTTATACTTAAAATGGGGCTTTCAGTGGTGCTCGCCTTTTTATCTCCTTCCGCTTCGTTAGATATGCTGGTATTAATAGTATTTGTGCCCTCAATAAACATACTACAACTAGCCGTTTTCAAACTTTGTATTCCTACATCAGCATCATTTTTCATACGAGCAACGAATGGTAGAGTTGTATTTCGCAGACTGACACCCGTGTTGGCATTCACATACTTAATCATATGGACTAACTGGAATTCGCCTGTATTTGGATTTTCAATAGAAAACTTAATAGCACCAAAGCCCAAGTATTGAAATTGAATTTGAAATACATTTCCCTTTGTCCAATCCAAGAGTGGCATATCTCCTGTTCCATCACAGGGGTCTTCCCAGTTTGCTTGTTGAATATATGAAACAACACCTCCTTTCGCGTGTGCTATACAGAAACCCGACACACCATCCTTATAAAAGTAGAAACCATTTTGTAGATTATTATCGCCAATACCAATAAATGATACATATTCCTTAGTTTCATCTGTCGTCCATAAGGCAGTGAAGCGGGCTAAAACTCCCATACCAGTTCTGTATTTTATTTTTCTTTTGCTTTCCATAATGGCATTTGAAGTAATATCTGTGGTTGTTTTTAATTCCGCCATATTATTTAAAAATGACACGCTAGACTTTGTTTCTGTTTTCGTCCATACCCTCGTATTAATGGTATATGGAAAGATTTCTTGTAATACTGGTGTTAATGAACTGGTTAATGATTCACCAAAGGCAGTTTTCATATTTTGACCACCTACATATCCATCATATCCGACTTTGACATTTACGAAGTCTCCGACTGGATTTTGTGCGATTAAATTTCTCTGGTGGGGCATTCCTATATTATTATAAAAGAAAAAAATATTAAATCTATTAATTTTCACGATGTTTATGATATTTGAAAATCCACACTCACATTCGCCATGCTCATTCTCGTGTGTTTTTCAAATATCGTTTTTACTTTTCACGATGTTTATCAACGAACGGGAGTTGCGACAGCAACGAGAGTGAAGTTGATAAATATCATCAACTCATCAAAATTTCAATTCCCTTCACAAGCACACTTCGCTGAAGAATGGCGAACGTGTAGTGATTGAGATTGTTTCCCGCAGTGGATGAAACGAACTCATATCGCCTCTCAGTGTCAAGGCTCAGACCGCTCACCTCATACCCGTCAGTATCCTTATCACACAGCGGGCGGTTATTGTCCCAAGTATCAACATGGAACCAGTTGTAATGATACACATTAGAATTCAAAATGACACTACCCTTCAACTTATCCTTGAGGATCATATAGTCTTCATTATTTGAAGTGTTAATGTCAAATTGTTGAATACGACTTCCGTCAAGGGTTGTGTAATATGTCTGAATTTTAGACCCCTGAGCCTTTACGACTGGCGGTCCCGCCGCATAACCAGTAGGAAAGTTGCTATTATCAAAGGAAGTATTAGCACTCTCAGTGTTGTGAAAGGCGGATGTATAGATACGGCGAATTCTTTCACCCTGCGATCGGTTCATTTTTATTACGAAATTTTGGCTTGACGATGAAAGGTTCTGCTTCCAAGCAATGGGGTATTCAATCTTAAAAGGAAAGCCTTCACCAGCAATCTTTTGTTGAACCCCCAGAATGACATTAGGGTCAGTTTCAACAGCAAGAAACAAATTCAAGTTAGAAATAGTAGCACCAACAGCGGTAGCCGTCGCCCCAGTGGAAATAGAACTTTCGTCAGTGCCGTAGAATGAAGTTCGCATAGTGCTCTCCCACACAATTCTCAAATCCAAAATTTCATTAAACCCAATAGTCTTATCCAATTCAAAAATAGTTCCAAACAGCATACCCAAAGGAAACTTAACACTGATAGCAGGAGTAGCGGAGTCATCACTCCCGCCTTCGAAATACTTAGCCTCCTCATATTCAACATCAACAAGGCTATAGGTTCCAGCAGTGCTATCAGCGAGAGCTGTATCATCGTGGCGACGAGCATTTGCACTAGGCACTTTGTAGTATGCTTGAATAGCATCTCTTACAGTATCGTAGGCTGCTGCGGTATCAATTGTTCGCCTTTGTGCTCTAGTTCCTACAACAATCTTTCCAGCATTACACTTTTGAAGCATAGCACCAGAATTACCTGTTTTCTTGTCGTCATCATAAGACCCGTGGTTTTCAAGTGCCATAAATTTTTCATACTTAATTTCAGGTTTCCATATCACCTTTGTGTAGTTGCCTACATGTTGAAGATTACACAGATACTGCCCGCTTCGGCTTCGCAGTTCAATAGTTTTAATCATACTCAGACAATCCATATAAATACGATTGTAATGGTCAGCACCTGCAGCAGCAGGAGTGTAAGTAAATCGCAATACTGACCTCGCAAGGTTCAAAGGGCGGGTAGGGATTTCAAAGGTGCTTTCCATACCACCAGCAGTAGTAAGTGCAACATTCGCAGACCCTTCACGGCCAGTAAGTTTGTTCAATTCATACTTACCAGTGAGCAGTTCCTTAGTCTGATGGACTAGTTCTCCTCCGTATTGGACAGGCATTTTTTTCTTTTTTTTGAAGTGTTGTAAATAAACTAATTCACAAGAATATATTTATAGAAAAAAATAAATAATTCTAAAATAATTATTGTTTATTCATCAATCTTATTAATGTGCCTTTTTGAAGTAATATGGTTATGAAAACTTTGCTTACTACTAAGTTTTACATTACAAGTTTCACATCGCCATGCGCCACATTCCGCACAATGTCCTTTTTGTTTGTTGTGTTCGCAAAAGTTGTTCGGCTTACATTCTTTACACGTATCTTATATTTACATCAAAAATAATTCACTTTGATTTCAACAAATTAAAGAATGAATTGAATAAACTAAAATAATTAGTTTCACGATAAACTAATAAAGTCATTACGATACCTAAACCATTAAGATTAATTGCTTGGTCGTTTTCGTCCGTCAAGTAAAACCTGAATACATTGTTAGAACTTGCGGATAATGTTTTCCCGTATTCGCTTCCAGAGCCATCATAAATGACAGCACCAAACGGGATTTCGTTGGCTGTGTATATTTCTTGTAGCACGTGATTATCTCCTTCTCCAACTAAATCTGATTGAAGATACAAAGTTTTTTCACCAGTTAGAATAATTACATTTGGCGATTTGATAAAATCATTAGCGAAGAAATATGTAGATTTTCTATCAAAACCCATAACCTCGTGAATGCGGGTATCAGCATCAAATATGAACCGCGGTTGAATACCCCCGTTATTTGAAACACTAAAGATTAATTTGCCATCTTCAGGGTCTATGTTGGTATTATTACTTGATACAACATAAGTGTAATTATTTGGGCTGTCTGCGGTTAGCACCTCAGTCAGTTTATTTTTTAAGTTGTTCATTGTGTAGTTTCCCTCAGGTATCGTAATTAAAGCCTCATATCCATCTTCGCTAAGTGTAAAGGTATTATATGGTGAAGCCACAGAGTAATATGATTTTGGCACATAGATATGAAGAATTTTACAATGTGTCGGATTGTCTAGTGATTTTAAGTTTATCTCGTGTGTAAAGTCGCTATCTGTCCCCGTTATCCTATTTTTGCTGTTGATATAGTAAATACCACTACTTCGCCCGCCTTTATAGTCCATGATATATTATACGAATAATATTTTTAAATGTATGTGTCAAAACCATACCCATTTTGTGCTTTTAATTTTTCTGTTTCTTCTTCTTTCAAGTCTGTATAACCACTGGCAAACTTAAATCGCACTCCTTTTGCTCGCTCTAAAAGAAACCGCATTGAGTGCCATCCACATGTGTCGCTCGTATCACTCTGTTGCTTTACTTGATTAACTTTCATTAACAAATAACTATCAGGATTACTTCGGTCAATTAGCCGTTTCATTTGTTGTTGAAAGTCTTCCGTCGGTTGATATTCAGCCAAAGGGTCATACACTTCAACACTTCTATCTTTATTTATACTTACCCATATAGCCATCCAGTGTTGTCCTTTTTTATTGCTCGGGTCAGTATTCATAATAAATCCGTATTGCCTTCTTTTTTCGGGATTTAATTTGTATATTTCATCACTCGCAATCGTTCCTAAATACCAGTCATGTTTTTTCATTATGTCGTTGATTTCACTAGTTGGAGATAATCCAATTCCTACCGCATCTGATTCTGGTTCGGTTTCTGCTTCAGTCATATTTGCTTGCGCATCTTCAGGCTCTTGTATAATGGGTTGTTCTTCTTTATTGTCCTGTTCTTCTTTATTGTCTTGTTCTTCTTTATTATCTTGTTCTTCTTTGTTCTCCTTGTTATCTCCAACACGTTGGAGATTGTCTACTTCTTCTTTCTTTTTTGCTACCGCACCTTCTCTCCATAAATCAAATTCAACCCATGCTTGTTGTGAATTCAACACTTGGTCAGTTATAATTGGACTTTTGTATAGCCATTGTTTTAACATTTCAGAATAGTTTATTTTTCCTCCTCTTGATGGTTTAATATCAGGGATAACATGTCCAATAAATCTTAGTTTTTGGATAATCTTTTCATTAGAAGGATGTGCAGTTCGTCGTTTCTTTCTAATAGTCTCAGCAAACATACCATCAATTATTTTTTCCCGTTTTGTTTGTTTATGTTTCTCCTCTTCTTCCGCATCCTTTACAATAACTCCCTTCGTTCTCCTTGGAGGTCGTCCTTTTGGTGGTGGCGGTGGCGGCTTTATCATAGGCGGGGCTAGTGGAGCCATCAATAAACCCTGTCTATGTCGTCGTTCTGCCTCTAGTTCCTGAATAAGTCGTTGTTCCTTTTTCTGTTCCCTAGACTTTTCTTCCTGTCTTTCCTTAATCTCCGCCAGTTGTCTTTTATGTTCCCTATCCATTGTTTCTTTTAGTTCCTTAGCATCGGCTATGTCTTTTCTTTCTTGCCTTTTCTTTTCTTCTTCAGCATCAGCCTGTGCCTTTTTCTCTTTTTGGTCTATCTCATCAATCTTATCGTATTTCTCCTTCCTGAGTTTGTCTAAGTGGTCATTAATGGCGGTTCTAGTATTTTGTTCAATTTCAGATAGGCTTTGGACTTTCCTTAAGTCTCCAATCTCAAACTTGTTTGAGATACCCCGCTTAGGTGTCCGCTTTGATTCCAATCTCCGACGTGTCGGAGATTTTGTGCTTAAGTATTTCATAAAAAGTTTAACGATTTGAAGTGTGCTCATATCATTTGTTTTATTGCCAAAATTAAGATAATATTTTTTACCCTTCTGGATAATATACGGCTTCCCGCTTTTGTTTCTATAAACCCGCGGGGGTCTTAATTTCTGTTTCTTCGTTTTCATTATATAAAACAAAAAAATATTTCTGTGTTATATCAAATTATTTTTTTAGAATTAGATTATCGCTTGCGATAATCAATTTGTCCGCAAGCGGACTAAAATTTAAGGGCACCGCATCCTCTCTGCTTTCTCTTGCCATATCCGAGTTTTGAAGCGGTGGCTTGGACAGACCCAGCATAAGGAACTCCAATACTGCTTAAGGCTCCCGCAGTTCTAGAAATTACTTTGTTATCACGAAGGAATTTATTAACAGCCAAAGCCGTTTTCCCAACCTTTTGCCAGTTAATTTTTCCGCCAGCCTGCCCCTTGCCTCCTTGCTTCTTCTTGCGACCAGACTTCTTTTTACCTCCAGCCATTGTGCTTGAGTTAATAGTTCGTTTGCCGATTGTTGGAATAACTTCAACACGAGTTGTTTTTACTACCATATACTATATACAAAAATAATTATTTAATATTTGATTTTTTTTTATTTAAATCTTTGTGAGAAGTTCCTCCGTAATTCATCATCTACACTTGAAACATAAAGAAAATTAAATCTCTCCTTTGTTGCTTCGTGATACTTTTGAAGAAAGTAATCAAAGTCAAAAGATAAGTCTAAGTGTTTATACACGAGTTCCATTTTGTCCTGAGATTGGGCTGGAAAGATTAATAAATAATCTAACTGCTTTATGGCTTCTGGTCGTAGGTCGTTCAGATACTGGCTTGACATAATCACCTTTGATTTATAGTGCCTATTCTTTTTTAACAAATCGCTTACGGACTTATCTCTTAAACCGCTCCCTAAATCATCCAAAACAAAAACAACCTCTGGAGAAATATACTTACTTGGTCTTTCTTTCGGTGCCTCCTTTATCTGTTTCTTTTCTTTTCCAAAGTATAAAAATTGTGGTTTCTCTATTTCTTCTTCATCCTGTTTTACTTCGCCTTCGTGCTCTTCGTCTGGTTTGTTCAGTTTGTCTAATTCGTAATCAATGACATTCACCCCGTCTGATTTGAGAAAGGTATAAATTGCCATCGGGTTGCCTCTGTTCTTAAAGTGCTTTACCATTGCTTTATAAATGTAGTCCTTGTGAATTGTTGAAGCGATAATGACAATACGGGTTTTTTTGTCTGTTGTCCGTTTCAGTATTTCAAATAGTGCTGTCGTTTTACCGCTCTTCTTACGGGCAAGTAGAAATATGTTAGCATACGGCTCATTGAATAATTTATAGCCCTTGGCTTTTTTATTTCCATCACCCTCTTGTTTTACTGGCTTTACCTTAATGCTATTGATTTTTTCCATCTTATATATCATAAGTCAAATTTTCTTAAAAATTAGACTTAAGCAAGAAACTCTAGGCACACAACAATTCGCCCCGCTAAATTTCCTGTGTCAATATTTCCGCTGTCGGTTTCAAGGATTTTAAATGTATATTGGCCGTCAGTCCATCCTACAACACCCAAATTATAACCGAGATTTGAAATGTTTGCTGTAGTGCTGTCAGCAAATGTTCCAATAATTCCAATTCTATCCATGTAAAGAATTCTGGTTTTGGTTTCGGTCTGGTCGTTCATATAGTGGATAAACTTAACATTCATTTTGGTGGGTGTGAATGACATTTGAATATTTTTATTAAATGTTTTGCTTCCTCCCGCAAAATCATTGCTCAGAAAAATAATCTTTTGGTATTTATAGTCAGTCATGGTTATATTACTACTCATAAACTTTTTAATAATCAAAATATTTTCGCGGACTGCCTGCGACTTTTACTCACGGATAAGTGAAAAAAAGAATATAAGTTGTGTTTATTGTATTCAAAAAGGTATAGATACTAAATTTAAATGTATTTACAAACCGATGAGTGATTGGTGTGTTAGTTTTGATGAAGCCCTGCCTTTAATGTGCGATATGTTGAATTTTAATGAAAATCCAACATTGGATGCTATGTGGTATAAAATACACTTATACGAGTGCTCACTTCTTTGAAGCATTTGGGCTAGGAAGCACTATACCCACCAAAAGTGTGAGTATTCCGACATAGACATTCGCAGTTTCGCAGGGGAGGTTTTTTTCGCTTAATTTCACTAAACATAAGATCATTATTCCAATGATTATAGTCATTTGAAAGAGATATTTAATCAATCTGCTATCAGTCTTCTTATTAGTCATACAACAATTCCATTCATTTTCTATCTCGTTTTCAATTTTTTTCTCTTCTGTTTTTAGTTCCACTTCAAGGACACGGGACTTTAATTCTGGAGTTAGTTCACTATCCCTATCTCCGACATGTCGGAGATTTACATGTCCGAGATTATCCATATCCATAATAGGTGGGGGTCTGTGAAGTCTGGTTGTATTATTAGCCATTTGAGAATTTCACTTCTATCTGTCTTTGACAGATTTCTCGTTTATTCTCAAACGTCGTTTATCAACAAACGAAAATCTGGCGATTAGCCAGATGGGAGTGTAGTTGATAAATATTCTTGTAGTATATTCATGAGATTTTTATTTTCTTTTTCTAAATTAACTACCCTATCTCGGACATGTCCGAGATTATCTGATAATTGTTGAACCGCTTTAATTAACGGGGCTATAAACTCGGAATAACCTATACCATAACCGACATCACCACTATCAATACATTTAACATCTTCTGGCTTAACACTCACACCTTTCAATTCGTATTCCGCTCTTTGCTTTGGACAGGGAACCATAATTGTTTCTTTTATAAAACCGCCAAAATCTAGCATATCCATTTCTGTTAGTATGTCTTCTAATTCTTGTGCTATTAAGCCAGTCCTACATTTCTTTTTGTCGTCAATCATACGATAGCAGACGGGATTTAACTTATTAATAAAATCTAAGCCTAAACATTCCTTTATATCTTCTTTTTTTCTCCTGTCTGAATATTGAATTGGATTAGACAATACCCACAACTGACCATCGCTTGCTTTCAAAGACATTAAAGCAGTATTTGAACCATTCTCCCATATGAACCCACTCGTTGAAGAATTATTCACTCTAAATATAATAGCATAAGAAGTTAATCCTCCGCCTACTCCTCCTGCTGGTGCTGTTCCTCCACTTAACGATTTACTTGCCCCAGACTGGCTCATATAAATCCCCCAGTTTGAATCTCCAATGTCCCACATAAATATTCCTCTCGCATTCGTCCCGTCTGTTTGTCCTTGAATTGCTATTTTTGCCCCATTAGTTGATGCTGATGCCGTTGTTAGCACCCCAGAATATGTAATCCCCGCATTCGCAGTTAATAATCCCGCTGTGCTTATGTTTATTGCCTCAGTGAAAGATATATTGCTTCCTGCCGTTATTCCTGATTTATAATAAAAAGCGAGTTTGCCACCTTTTTGAATTAGAAAGTTTGAACCGCTGTGGCTTGATTTCCAGTTCGTGCCATCAAAATAAGCATCAAAACTTAAATTGACATTATCGTGTGCCCAGTTTAGTTGTTGAAATGTTGGATAAGCATCAGCCGTTGTTATCGCCTGTAAGTGTGCTCCTCCGATATTGCTTGAAGTTCCATACAATTCTAATCCTCCTGTCGCACCCGTGCCCTTTGTTGTATTACCTATGATTATTGGCTTACCAGATGCTGTTGTTATTTTGTCGCTTGCCGTTATTGTTGTTGTTGATATCCCCGCAGTTGAAGTAATTGTTGTTCCCGTTATTGTTCCACCATTTGTTATATTGTTTGAATTCATATCTAAGGCACCATAAAATCGCATACCGCCAGCATTGTTAAAACGGACAATGTCTGACGAAGCACTTTTATTATCCAAAAGTTTTGAAATATAAAGTCCCGCCCCTTTTACATCAGATGCTACATTCGTAAATACATAGCCTCGTTGGTCTGCGGTTCCACTTGAAGCAGTATTTAAAGCGTATAAGAAAGACTGCCAATCACCCGTTGTCTGACTGAAAAAGATATCTCCTCCATTTTGGTTTAGTATCCTCGCCCCATTATATGTCATATTCCCGCCATTAATGATATCCACATTATTAAAATCGGCTTGACTTAATAAGGTAAGTGCTCTTACGTCATTTCTACTTCCATTAAATATCTTAATTCCTGTTATGGTTTGGTCTCCTGTTAGTTTTACATTTTGCCCGTCCAATGTGTCCGCATATCCTTTTGTTGCTCCATCGGTCGCTAATGTCGGAGTTCCAAGGTTCGCTATTTTGCTACTATTACAATCTAACCCCGAAGCATTTACCCAACCAACAATCGTCCCATCAATAATAAAACTTATTTTTTTGGCAGAAATTTCAAAGTTGTAATATGTTGCTGTTTTCATATCCAAACTAGCAATTGACCCGATATTACTGGTAGAATTGAAAACGATAAATGTGCCCTTTGTTGTAGCATTTATTGAATTTCCCGTTATTTCAACACCACTGCTATATGTCTTAATTCCTGCTATGGTTTGGTTTCCTGTTAGTTTCACATTTTGCCCGTCTAATGTATCCACATACATTTTATTCGCCCCGTCCGTTGTCGCTGTTGGTGTGGCCAAATTTGTAATTTTTCTATTGTTTAAAGATAGTGTAGTGCCAGTCGCGGTTATAATTACATTATCCCCAGCATATAAATCAACATATGACCCTGTTATTTGTATTGGATAATAGCCCGCGGTTGCTATTTTTTGTGCCACAATCTCTCCTATATTTGTCGCCGTATCAAAGGCAATACCGATACCATCAAAAGCGGTTGGAGCAGTAGCACCCCGCACTTCTATTGTTGAAGTAAATTTTTTATTCCCTGCTATGGTTTGGTCTCCTGTTAGTTTAACGACAGAAGTATCAAGAGTAGAAACATCAACACCATCAACAAGATTAACATTTGTTATACTTTGGCTTTTCATATCAATCCCCGCACTAGCATTTATTATGTTGCTGAATGTTTTGGTTCCTGCTATAGTTTGGTCTCCTGTTAGTTTTACGGCCGAAGTATCAAGGGTGGATACATCAATACCATCAACATTACCAACATTTGTTATGTTAAATCCACCCATATTTAAACTGCCCGTCATAGCCGTTGTTCCGTCCTTTGCCAGTTTCGTATCGGTATATGCTTTCGTTGAAGCATCGCCGTCGTAGAATGGCGCGGGCAATCCGCTGATTGCTGTCGTGCTGTTAAAATTTAAAACATTATTTGTCAATGTCATTCCGCCCCCTGTTGTTGGAGCAAAAAGTATGGACGAGCCTACAAAAGATAATGGATAGCCAGTTGCTCCACCTGCCTCCGACGAATAGATAGAACCCATATTATTGTTGTAATTGAAGAATAATTTGCCTGTGTTTAATGGATTTGAGTCTTTTACCCCCACATAAGTAGTAAATGTTTTATTCCCAGTTATTGTTTGGTCGCCTGTTAGTTTAACCACCGAAGTATCAAGAGCCGAAACATCAATACCATCAACATTACCGACATTTGCTACATTAAAGCCACCCATATTTAAATCCCCTATCATCATAGCGAGACCATCCAATCTAAGAAAAGGTGAAGCAACATTTCTCCATTGCCCCGTGCTATAAATGAGTAGTTGGTTATCGGTTGGTGTTGTTATGATTACATCACTTAAAGCATCTATTGATTTAGTTGCTATCCTTGTGTCAAAATCTATATTAGCCCTTGCTGTGGTGTAGTATAAGTTAGTTCCTTCTGTTAAGTTGGTTGTGCTCTTTGTTGCTAATTGAGTGTCAAACCTAGCATTAGTATAATATAAATTAGTGCCTTCGGCTAGGTTAGTGGTTGATTTAGTAGTTAGTCGCGCATCAAACCTACCATCAGTATAGTATAGATTAGTGCCTTCTTTTAAGTCAGTCGTTGATTTTAAAGCCAACCTCGCATCAAATCTGCCGTTAGTAAAATAAAGATTTACGGGGTCAGCATCTTCTGGCACCCTATCTGTGTATAAGCCCACTATGTTTGTGTTGGTAAGGTCTAAATTTTTTATGTCTAGACTATCAACTGCGATTTCTGATAAACCTAGTAAGGATTTATATTGCGACATATTATATTAATAATTATTAAAAATACTAAAATATATTAATCTTAGTATACAATCTCAAATATAATACAATATTTGAGATTATGCCGTCCGCAGAAGCAAGTCGTAAGAATTGGGGTAGTGCTGTTGAAGGAATAAAAGCGAAAGCGAAACAACAAAAGATGGAGCATGCTAAAAATGTTTTGGCACAATACCGAAATGCGGTAAAGCAAGAAGATGAAGATATGGAGGAACGAATAAAACAAATTGAAGAAAATAAATTGGCTAGGGATATTATCAATGAACAAGATAAGGATAGTCCAGAAGAGCAAAGTGAGAGTGAGGATGAGGTTGATTTCACTGACTTAATAGCAGAAAAGATGGCTAAGATGAAAATCAAAAGAGCGAAAGCAGAGAATAAGAGAGCGAAGAAGAAGCCCGAGCCCCAGCCTGATGAAAGTGAAGAAAGTGAAAGCGAGAGTAGTGAAGAAGAAACACCAAAACCAAAGAAAGGTAAGGGTAAAAAATCAAGTAGTGTAAGTGTAAAGGTATATAATCAATCTTCAGGTGCTAAGAAAGAAAAAAATAATGATGTTGAAAAATGCTTCTTGAAATTTTAAAAGTTTGAAATCAATAATTCTCTCGCTTCTTTTCTTGTTGTATCGTTCAGTGTATATGTTGTTTTAACTTTCCTTATCTTATAATCTTTGAAAAGATATTTAATTTTTTTGGAGTAGTTGTATGATAAAATAAATTTTCCTTTTATTCCTTTAACTGCATTTAAAACTTCTTCTGGCGATACATATTCATTATAACCCCATCCTTTATTTTCTCCTTCTTCATACGGAGGGTCTAAATAGAAAAATGTATCTGGTGTGTCATATTTTTTTATTACTTCTTTAAAGTCTTTATTTAATATAATAGTGTCTTTTAATCTATTTTTTATTTTTTCTATATTTTTCTTAAATGCATCTTTTGAATATGATTGATTAAATTTTCTTTTATCAATAAATGAATATCTTCTACCAGCAAATGAGTTAAATGATATATATAAATTTCTGTAAAGTCTCATACTTGGATTTTTAAATTTGCTTTTCTTAAATTCATCGAATTTGTTCCTTGAAGGTGTAAAATCATATCTATTAATTGTTTCTGCTGACACTTTTTTCATATCTTTCCATATGTGATAAATATCTTTATCCAAATCATTGATGACTTCTAAATCGGATGGTTCTTTTTTTCTAAATACACTTCCAGCACCGATGAAAGGTTCAACGTAAATTTTGTGAGTTGGTATTAATGGAACGAGTACTTTTTTTAGAAAATGTTTTCCCCCCACCCTTGGAAAAAATGACATAGTATATAATATGGACTATAAACATACAATTATTAATACACAGAATGCGGATAGCCAACTTGAGGACACACCAACGGGAGAAGAAATAAAAAGGACAAAAGAAGAGGAGGCACTTGAAATACACCACCAAAAGAAAAACCCAAAAATATGGAACACGATATGGGTTGATAAACCATTAGACCAAGTTTTCTTAGACTTAGCGGATATGAGTAAGATAAAAGATAAGAAAGGCAATAAGGGCTATGCTTGGATGCTCGTTTGGATAGATTGTCATTCCCGATTTTTAATAATCATTCCGCTAAAAAATAAAACAGCGAAAGAAGTATATTATGCTTTGAAATCTATACCTTATAAACCGAAGTCAATTACTACCGACAGCGGAGGAGAATATAAAGGTGCTACTCGTGATTATTTTATTGAAAATGGAATTAAACACGATGTCGTTGAAGTTGGCGACCATAGAGCACTTGCGGTTGTTGATAGAGTGATAAGAAGTATTAGAAGGTGGTTAGACCTTTTATTTGAAACTAATCGTAATTTTGATTGGGTTAGTTATATTCAAGACTTAGTCAATGCTTACAATCATAAACTTCATAGAGGGATACAAGCCAAACCAGTAGATGTCTTTGCTAGAAGAGATAAAAATAAACAGACAATAACACGTGATAATTTAATTGACGAATTTGAAGTAGGGGATAGTGTAAGAAAAGAAAACAAAAGGAATGTTTTTTCTAAGGGTGGAAAGACTTTCAGCAAAATTATTTATAAAGTCAAAGGTAGGAAAGGGTTTAAAATCATACTAAATAACGATGAGTTGGTAAGCCCACGTGATTTATTGAAAACTGATTTTATTAAACCTGTTGATGAAGAAAAAGATATGAAGGAGCAAACTAAAGAGATTATCAAGGAAAAAAAGACAAAAGAATTACTTAAAAGGGAAGACATTCAACCAGAGAATATCCGGACTTCGAAGAGAGAAAAAAAGGCGAAGGTAATATTGGATTTGTAAGTTAAGTTGAAATTCAACTTTGGTAAAAAAATAAAAAATAAAAAGGCATTCATGTGTGGAAAGATATCCTTAAGACTTGAACCCGCAACATAAAATCTCAATGACTACGCCTAAGCCATTGGTATAATCCCACACATAGCCTACCAATGATAAAGAAAAAATGGTATTTGAAGTATTGCCGAAAGTCAATTTTTTCAAGAAAATTCTAGAAATTCTATTTCCGGAATATCACCATGCGCCAATGCGCCAAAAACCCCTTACTGCGAAATATTTGCTTGCGCCAAAAAAACGAAGTTTTGGCGCAACAAGTATGGCTGAAGACACGATTTCGGATAGACTTAAAACCAAAAATGACTGGATTGAAATATTTGAAACGATGAAGAGAGGAATAGATAGACTCAAAAAAGATAAAATAGTATGCGAAGAAAGAATTTCTAAAGCAGACAAAGAAATCGCTCGTCTTGTTGAAAAGAAACAGCCTGAAATAGTCAAGGTTGATGCTATTAACGAGATGTTGCGCCGATTGAGTATTGAAAATAATGAAGTAGAGGAAGATAAAATCGCTCGCTTGAGAAAAAAGAAATTGGAACAGAAAAAAAGTAAAGAAATAGATCATTTCTATAGATGGAAAAAAGATAATCGTGGCAAACTTTCCGCAATTGTCATGAATAATATCATCGCTGGTATTGAGAACGAACTTTTATCATTTAATGCTTCGTTTAACAAATACTCCAGTGATGGTATTAACGAATACGTAAATGATAGCATTAATGTTAGCATTAGACGAGAAACCGATAGGAATATGCACAGAGTCTACAGAACCGAGAGTGCGGATAGCAACTCGGAATAAAAAGACTTTAGTGTAAAATGTTGATTTAAAATATGTTGATTTTAGAAATCAACATTATCAACATACATGGTTTTTTTCAAAACCAGTGGCTCAAACCCCACCCTTATTCAAAGAAATTTCTATTACACATGCTTTTGGTGTGTGTAATAGACAATGGGAGAGCCTGAAGAATTAGCTGATGGAGTTGGTGAATTGAACCTCAATCCAACTCCTGCTCCTGCGGGTAAGTCCTCAATCTATTGTTTCTATTAAATAATAATGAAATGTGGTGTATAGGTTTTTGGAAGCCTTGGGGTGAAGTTGAAGAAAAAGCGCCAGCAGAGATGAAAAACCCCCGCTTAGTGAGGGTTCCTCGCGATTTCGCTCGGCTTGGAAGAGCGGACATAACTGCTCTTCACGCTGACCGAAATTTTTTCATTCGCAGACCCGCTGAGAGAGTTGAAAAGTTTTCGTTTGCTTGGATTGAACGAGATTCGAGCATGATAGCCCCAAAAAAGAAAACTTTCTTTCTGGCTTCTGTTGGAAAAGAAGTGGAAGAAATTCTCGTCTTCCCTTCTATTTCTGCTTTACAGAAAAAAATTAATCGCGATGAAAGTTTGATTAATTGGATGGTCTCTCTTGAGACTTTGTGAAAAAAAAATGGACTTTGGTTCCTTAAGTTTATTTATGTATGATAAATAAACTTATTTTTGGATAACTGGGGTTTTCTCTAGGCGCTCGTGCGGTTGTGCTCTTTAGGGTGTTTTGTGCCTTCGTATTGATTGTGCGGGAGATAGCGAAGGAATGCTTAAAATACACCGAAACGCTGTCGAAAATTTGCAAAAATTTTTGACCAGTTGCGGTGTATCAACTACTTTGGTCCTTGAATTCCTCTTATCACATTGATGTTATGAGGAGTTTTTTGAAGGAATTTAATCTAGCTATCAAAGAGTTGTTATAAATTCTAGAGTTTGTCTTTAACCTATTTAGGTCGTTTGGTTGTTTGTGTCCTGTGGTGTCGGAGGGCTAAAGTTAGATCATTGGGACTCTTCTTGACTTTGAGTCTCTAGTATAGGGATAGCATAGAATACGAGTTGGACATTTAGTTTATTTATTAGTGACTCTTGAATCAAGTCAACCCAGTAGTCCTGCTTCTGGTTTGACTTTAGGAGTATAGTCTCCGTAAAGGGGATTGCTTTCCTATTAAACTACTACTACTACTTTATTTCACTGTGACTTCTTTAGATTGTTTACTTAGAACACAAAGTTGATTATTATAGGCAAGACAACTAAAACAAAATACTGCTGTGTAAATTAACACTATTAACCGTGGTCGTAACTTAAACTTGCAATGAGAAATCAGGAAGATGTACG
>WBZZ01000403.1:0-2500 GCA_019918135.1 Paulinella micropora
GTTGTATTACCGACTTTTTACGAGCTATCGTTGGGGACATTACAGGATGTAACGTTTAAATTTGCTACAAATGTGTAATTCTAGTACATGTGTGCTACAGTAGTGCAGTAGTGATGTGTGTGTGTACATGTGTGCATGTGCTGGGAAGTACTAGTGCACGTGTGTCTGCGGAGTTCCTCACAGACTAGACGTACATATATAAATACAAACACACACATGTACACACACATGTACACATGTACATGTACACACACGTGCACATGGTAAAACACACACACACACACACACACACCAAAAATCTAGAAATAAATCACACGTGATGTACAGAAGAAGCTTAAGGCAAGAGCAGAAAAGGCAAAACAAGTACTAAAACACTCTTTGGGACTTTCGCAAATGATTATAAATTATTTTGTGTTAGGTGGGGTGAGTGGTCACCTGACTTTTTTGGCAGTTCAGTGCATGAGTCAAACCTTGGCTCGAATTTCGCCGATGTCTACGAACGTACGTTTCATGCCAAATTTGTCTGGTTTTGCAACCACTGCACTCGTTTCACTGAGGTTTTCCCACGTGAAGTCTAGACAGTGCACGTATAAGTACCAATGCACGAGGCACCGACCGCCTGAAGAGCTCCAAACGTGCGCTGGACGGGCACTGACCGCCAACTTTTTCTTGGCATGTTATCTTTTCTACATGTTGTGCGTGAGGGACGTGTAAGGCCTTGCTCATTCAGCCCTTAGTAGAATAGTTATGATTGTTGGTTGGCGTTTGAAGCCGGGATAGGACGCAAGCCACACCAGCCAGTGAGTGCTCCGGTTGTTTCATATGAATTATTCAAAAAAAAAAAAAAAAATGTTGAAACTTAGTTCCAGATTTCCTTATGAGCTTGTACTGTCGTTCCTTGGAACCAGAATTCATTTGAATTAGGCTCTTCTTCATTTTTCTTTCGTCTCTTTCTCATTAAACCTTGCTTACTGTAAAAAAAAAAAGTTTTCCATTCTTGCCTTCTAGTTCAGTATCGTCTCCCCTAGTTGCTACTGTCTGGCCTTGTGTTTGTTTGTTTCTATTGCTTTTTTGTGCTTGTTGCTGCCTCTTTTGTTGTCTTTTTTGTTTTGTTTTTGTTTCTTTTGTTTTGGTTGTTTGTTTGTTTCTTTTGTTTGTCTTGTTCTTTGTTCCTTTTCTCTTTTGCTTTTTCCTGTTTTCCTTCTTTACTGTTTTTGTTCTTCTATCTTCTTTTCCTCGTTTTTTTTAAATCTCTTTTTTGCCTTTCTTTCTTTCTTTCTAGCTTTTTCCTCTTTCTTGCCCCTTCTATATTACTCTTTCCAGGAGCTTGCTGTTGAACCTTAGTTCCAGTTTCCTTATGAGCTTGTACTGTCGTTCGTTGGAACCAGAATTCATTTGAATTAGGCTCTTCTTCATTTTTCTTTCGTCTCTTTCTCATTAAACCTTGCTTACTGTAAAAAAAAAAAAAAAGAAAAAAGGCTGGTCCTTATGGATACTGCAGAGTTCTCTGCAGCACTCGGCATAATCGCGTCACGAGTACGCCACGTCGAGCCTTACTACGCTCTGCACTCACACCACCCTCCTGGCTACGATAGCCTCCGGGTTCGAGTGAATTGCGTTAGGTGCTGCAGTTTCCTTAAGGGCTGTCTCACTGACTGTCAATTGATCTCACTTGCGCCCATGTTAGTTATGTCTTACCTTCTCTGGCACTTTCCGCTCTTACCTTCAAGTTCAGTATAGTCTCCCTTGCCACTCTGGCGTTGTGTTTGTTTGTTTTGCTTTTTTTGTGTTTCTTGCTGCCTCTATTGGTCTTTTTGTTTTGTTTTTGTTTTGTTTTTGTTTCTTGTTTCGCTCGTTTCTTTGTTTCTTTTGTTTCTCTTGTTTTTTGTTCCTGCTTTTTTTTTTTTTTTTTTTTCACCACTTAGAATTTTAATCATTAGTGTGTTGAACTTGTAGTAAACTCAATAATAAAATGAAACAGAGTAGAAAGGAGAGCAAACAGAGGTAAAATATATGTTAATCAACGCAAAAGCAATAGCAAATAAAAAAGAGACTTTTTTTTTTTTTTTTTTTGTTGTTGCTTTTTCTTCACTGTTTTTTGTTTCTCCGTTTTCTTTTCTTTTCCTGGTTTTTCTTTACCTCTTTCTTCCTTTCTTTCTTTCTATCTTTTTTTCTCTTTCTTTTCCCTTCCATGTTCTTTCCAGGAGCTTTCTGTTGAACCTTAGTTCCAGATTTCCTTATGAGCTTGTACTGTTGTTCCTTGGAACCAGAATTCTTTTGTATTAGGCTCTTCTTTTTTTTCTATCGTCTCTCTCATTAAACCTTGCTTACTGTAAAAAAAAATTTAAAAAAAAAAAAAAAAAAAAAAAAAAAACAGAGAGAGAGAGAGAGAGAGAGAAAGCGCAAAGACAATGCGGAGCACCACATCACAGCCAAGCACACTCCAGAGCAAGTTATGATCAGGGCAAACAGGCCCGGCATTAAAAGTCAAACAGAGATG
>WBZZ01000403.1:10000-15000 GCA_019918135.1 Paulinella micropora
TCGCCAGTTCGATTCCCGTCGGTGCCACCAGTATTTTCATTGAACATACCGATCCGTCTGGACCAGTGTTTTCATTGAACATACCGGTCCGTCTGGAAGTGTTGGAACTGTCCTTGCGGGGGTGTCATTAGAGCCTATCGTCAATTCTTCGTACTCCCCTCACGGGTGAGACGATGGAGGCGCATGTGCAGAAATGCATCAGCCATTGACAGAGAAGCACTATTATTATTATTATTATTATTATTATTATTATTATTATTATTATTATTATTAAACTGTGACGCCAACTCATAACCCTTTGGTGGTAGATGCTGGGGAGGAGGGTCGTTGCGCGCGTAAAAGATCTTAAACTCCGCATATGCTGGTTGATAGCCCAGGACCCAGCAGACACCAGATTGTTATGGGTGGGGTTTCGAGGCAGCTCTAGCAACCGCGCTTGGTGTATGCACTTGCACATTCGGTGACGTCTTGCAAGAGGTTGCTGGGACTGCGGAATAACCTCGGCTTAGTGCAGTCTTGCCCTCAGGAGCTCCATCGGTGGCCCCGATCATCAGGCGAGAGACTGACACGGGGGGGTGGAGGACCTCGAACAAGGGTATTGGAGGCTTATGTCCGTTGAGGATATGCCATTAGCTGCATCAGTACGCCTCAGATATAGTAAATCTGCCTTGGAGTGTTGACTGTGACATATTTGAGGGAAATCCCGATGAAAAAACCTAGTCACACTTGCTAAACAGAGTTCCAGCCCAATGGCCTCAAGGCGTTAAACTGTGACGCCAACTCATAACCCTTTGGTGGTAGATGCTGGGGAGGAGGGTCGTTGCGCGCGTAAAAGATCTTAAACTCCGCATATGCTGGTTGATAGCCCAGGACCCAGCAGACACCAGATTGTTATGGGTGGGGTTTCGAGGCAGCTCTAGCAACCGCGCTTGGTGTATGCACTTGCACATTCGGTGACGTCTTGCAAGAGGTTGCTGGGACTGCGGAATAACCTCGGCTTAGTGCAGTCTTGCCCTCAGGAGCTCCATCGGTGGCCCCGATCATCAGGCGAGAGACTGACACGGGGGGGTGGAGGACCTCGAACAAGGGAATTGGAGGCTTATGTCCGTTGAGGATATGCCATTAGCTGCATCAGTACGCGTCAGATATATTATTATTATTATTATTATTATTATTATTATTATTATTATAGACACCGTGATAGCCCAGTGGTCAAGTTCTACCATTTGGGCCCTGTCGCCAGTTCGATTCCCGTCGGTGCCACCAGTATTTTCATTGAACATACCGATCCGTCTGGACCAGTGTTTTCATTGAACATACCGGTCCGTCTGGAAGTGTTGGAACTGTCCTTGCGGGGGTGTCATTAGAGCCTATCGTCAATTCTTCGTACTCCCCTCACGGGTGAGACGATGGAGGCGCATGTGCAGAAATGCATCAGCCATTGACAGAGAAGCACTATTATTATTATTATTATTATTATTATTATTATTATTATTATTATTATTATTATTATTATTATTATTAAACTGTGACGCCAACTCATAACCCTTTGGTGGTAGATGCTGGGGAGGAGGGTCGTTGCGCGCGTAAAAGATCTTAAACTCCGCATATGCTGGTTGATAGCCCAGGACCCAGCAGACACCAGATTGTTATGGGTGGGGTTTCGAGGCAGCTCTAGCAACCGCGCTTGGTGTATGCACTTGCACATTCGGTGACGTCTTGCAAGAGGTTGCTGGGACTGCGGAATAACCTCGGCTTAGTGCAGTCTTGCCCTAAGGAGCTCCATCGGTGGCCCCGATCATCAGGCGAGAGACTGACACGGGGGGGTGGAGGACCTCGAACAAGGGTATTGGAGGCTTATGTCCGTTGAGGATATGCCATTAGCTGCATCAGTACGCCTCAGATATAGTAAATCTGCCTTGGAGTGTTGACTGTGACATATTTGAGGGAAATCCCGATGAAAAAACCTAGTCACACTTGCTAAACAGAGTTCCAGCCCAATGGCCTCAAGGCGTTAAACTGTGACGCCAACTCATAACCCTTTGGTGGTAGATGCTGGGGAGGAGGGTCGTTGCGCGCGTAAAAGATCTTAAACTCCGCATATGCTGGTTGATAGCCCAGGACCCAGCAGACACCAGATTGTTATGGGTGGGGTTTCGAGGCAGCTCTAGCAACCGCGCTTGGTGTATGCACTTGCACATTCGGTGACGTCTTGCAAGAGGTTGCTGGGACTGCGGAATAACCTCGGCTTAGTGCAGTCTTGCCCTCAGGAGCTCCATCGGTGGCCCCGATCATCAGGCGAGAGACTGACACGGGGGGGTGGAGGACCTCGAACAAGGGAATTGGAGGCTTATGTCCGTTGAGGATATGCCATTAGCTGCATCAGTACGCGTCAGATATTATTATTATTATTATTATTATTATTATTATTATTATTATAGACACCGTGATAGCCCAGTGGTCAAGTTCTACCATTTGGGCCCTGTCGCCAGTTCGATTCCCGTCGGTGCCACCAGTATTTTCATTGAACATACCGATCCGTCTGGACCAGTGTTTTCATTGAACATACCGGTCCGTCTGGAAGTGTTGGAACTGTCCTTGCGGGGGTGTCATTAGAGCCTATCGTCAATTCTTCGTACTCCCCTCACGGGTGAGACGATGGAGGCGCATGTGCAGAAATGCATCAGCCATTGACAGAGAAGCACTATTATTATTATTATTATTATTATTATTATTATTATTATTATTATTATTATTATTATTATTATTATTATTAAACTGTGACGCCAACTCATAACCCTTTGGTGGTAGATGCTGGGGAGGAGGGTCGTTGCGCGCGTAAAAGATCTTAAACTCCGCATATGCTGGTTGATAGCCCAGGACCCAGCAGACACCAGATTGTTATGGGTGGGGTTTCGAGGCAGCTCTAGCAACCGCGCTTGGTGTATGCACTTGCACATTCGGTGACGTCTTGCAAGAGGTTGCTGGGACTGCGGAATAACCTCGGCTTAGTGCAGTCTTGCCCTCAGGAGCTCCATCGGTGGCCCCGATCATCAGGCGAGAGACTGACACGGGGGGTGGAGGACCTCGAACAAGGGTATTGGAGGCTTATGTCCGTTGAGGATATGCCATTAGCTGCATCAGTACGCCTCAGATATAGTAAATCTGCCTTGGAGTGTTGACTGTGACATATTTGAGGGAAATCCCGATGAAAAAACCTAGTCACACTTGCTAAACAGAGTTCCAGCCCAATGGCCTCAAGGCGTTAAACTGTGACGCCAACTCATAACCCTTTGGTGGTAGATGCTGGGGAGGAGGGTCGTTGCGCGCGTAAAAGATCTTAAACTCCGCATATGCTGGTTGATAGCCCAGGACCCAGCAGACACCAGATTGTTATGGGTGGGGTTTCGAGGCAGCTCTAGCAACCGCGCTTGGTGTATGCACTTGCACATTCGGTGACGTCTTGCAAGAGGTTGCTGGGACTGCGGAATAACCTCGGCTTAGTGCAGTCTTGCCCTCAGGAGCTCCATCGGTGGTCCCGATCATCAGGCGAGAGACTGACACGGGGGGGTGGAGGACCTCGAACAAGGGTATTGGAGGCTTATGTCCGTTGAGGATATGCCATTAGCTGCATCAGTACGCCTCAGATATAGTATTATTATTATTATTATTATTATTATTATTATTATTATTATTATTATTATTATTATTATATTGGACACCGTGATAGCCCAGTGGTCAAGTTCTACCATCTGGGCCCTGTCGCCAGTTTGATTCCCGTCGGTGCCACCAGTATTTTCATTGAACATACCGATCCGTCTGGACCAGTATTTTCATTGAACATACCGGCCCGTCTGGAAGTGTTGGAACTGCCCTTGCGGGGGTGTCATTAGAGCTTATCGTCAATTCTTCGTACTCCCCTCACGGGTGAGACGATGGAGGCGCATGTGCAGAAATGCATCAGCCATTGACAGAGAAGCACTATTATTATTATTATTATTATTATTATTATTATTGGCACATGTCCAGGATCTGGATCTGATGCTATAGTCTGAGGAAGCCTATTATTATTATTATTATTATTATTATTATTATTATTATTATTATTATTATTATTATTATTATTAAGTGGCACCGCGATAGCCCAGTGGTTAAGGTCTACCATCTGGGACCTGTCACCAGTTCGATTCCCGTCGGTGCCAGTATTTTCAAAGGATATTTTCTTTGAAAGTATTGGTCTGTCTGGAAGTGTTGGAACTGCCCTTGCGGGGGTGTCAGTAGAGCCTATCGTCAAATCTTCGTACTCCCCTCGCGGGTGAGACGATGGAGGCGCATGTGCAGAAATGCATTCGCCATTGACTGAGAAGCACTATTATTATTATTATTATTATTATTATTATTATTATTATTATTATTATTATTATTATTATTGTTATTCTCCTAGAGTAATGTTCTATGCCGTCACTTCCTTTATTCCACCGATTGGTGTGGAGACTTTCCTTATGGAATGGAGGACTGGATGCACATGGCCTTTTGGCTCAGCAATTGGCAGGAGATACATACATTATTATTGTTATTATTATTATTATTATTATTATTATTATTATTATTATTATTATTATTATTACTATTATTATTATTATTTGGACACCGTGATAGCCCAGTGGTCAAGTTCTACCATCTGGGCCCTGTCGCCAGTTCGATTCCCGTCGGTGCCACCAGTATTTTCATTGAACATACCGATCCGTCTGGACCAGTATTTTCATTGAACATACCGGCCCGTCTGGAAGTGTTGGAACTGCCCTTGCGGGGGTGTCATTAGAGCCTATCGTCAATTCTTCGTACTCCCCTCACGGGTGAGACGATGGAGGCGCATGTGCAGAAATGCATTAGCCATCGACAGAGAAGCACTATTATTATTATTATTATGGACACCGTGATAGCCCAGTGGTCAAGTTCTACCATGTGGGCGCTGTCGCCAGTTCGATTCCCGTCGGTGC
>WBZZ01000403.1:20000-27500 GCA_019918135.1 Paulinella micropora
ACTACGCTGCGCTCCCGAACCCCTCTCTCTAGCCAGTACGTCCACACTGCGCGGACGGCCGCGCCGCGCAACATCAACGTCACTTGGAGGAGAGGGTGGGACAGAAGCTGATGGAACCTCAGTGAGGTCAATCACCTCGCCCCCATCCTCCACCAAAAGCTCCTCCCTTTTACCCTCCCTAGCAGACCAACACTCAGACACATATGATCCAAACAACACACCCAACTTTGGAGGGGGACGCAACGCTGCAACCCCTAATAACGCAGCAAGCCTAAAGTTACTGCGGAAGCGCGACTTCCCCTGAAAAAGCTTACAAAACAATCGTGATTGATCCACAGGCGACATATCATCCCAACCCTGCCGCACAGAGCCCTCCCGCTCCCGCCCAAGCAAAACATCCTCCACCACAACCTCACCGCCTACGACCTCACCACCCTCCTCACTCCCTCCATCCCCCTCGGCACCCCCCACAGCCATGCCACCGAGCCTCTGCATACTCAGCAACAGCTGCTTACGTCTCGCCTCATGCATGGGGCAATCCCATAAGAAGTGCGCAAGGGACTCATTGACATCATCATGACAACAGAAGCAGCGAGGGGACATGCCACTGACAAACTTGCTGCGGTACAACCGAAGGCGGTTGTTGCAGCTGAGCAACCTTCTCCGAAGCAGATTATAATGCGCATCATCAAGGGCTACCCATCTTGGGAACTCCTTAGTTCCAAAGACTTGTCTTAGGATGACTCGCAGGCCATCAGTAAGATCGCTGTCTGCCTCTCGCTTGTCCCACATCAGTTGCTCCACCATCTTGACATCCTGCTGAAGGGCCCACTTGTCCACAGTCGAACTCCAACCCTCGAGGTCCTTCTCTGAGCTATTTAGGAGCTCCTGAAGCCCTTGTTGTAGATCCAATGAGTCCCTGATAGCGCCTTCGGCCTCCGCAGTCCAGTCGGATTTGACTTGAGATGCGATGACAGGAAATCGCTCCTCCGGTAGAACACGCAGCCGTCCATAGAACTTCAGTTGCGCCGCCCGCCGCAAACGTTCCGCACTCAAAGAGCGCGCCAGAAAGAGTGTAATCCACTTGCTTGTCTTAGGGCTGATGCCGAGAATCATCCTCATGGGGCGCAGGATTGCTGCCTCCAGCTTGGTGAGCTGCGATACGGGGGCACGCCAGACATCGAAGGCGTACTTCAGCTTGGCTCCCACAAGTTGATTCCAGCACATGAGACGATACCTAGCTTGTATCTCACCTGCACACCACAAAGAGTACCAACCTGCGGTGGCGACTTCAGTGACACGCGTAGCCCGCAGGGCCTGCTCCTTCCACTTCAGGTCGTCGGTGATAACCACTCCCAGGTATTTGTACTGACTGGTGACACAAAGCTTCTGGCCGCGGAACCACACCACGGGCTCACCTCGCTCCCTGATTCTTGGTCGTTTCGCCTTGCTTGACGTGTAAATGGGCATGATTTCCGTCTTGCCGGGCTTCAAGTTGACTTCCAGCCGGTAATCTTCCGCGAACTTGGCCACAACATTGACCATCTTCTGGAGCTCGGTGCGACTGTGAGCGATGAGGGCCACGTCGTCCGCGTAGAGAAGTGCCTTGATGTCGTTCAGCCGCTTCACATCCGTGATCTTGAGGGCACTCGCCAGCCGATCACACAGCTCATCCATAAAGACGTTGAAGAGTGTGGGAGAGAGAGGGGACCCCTGTTGGACGCCTACACCCTCCAGTACTTCGGGGGTGAGTGCTCCATCAACTAGCACTTGCGACGAAGTCTGCTCGTAGCACCTGCGTAGCGTGCGCCAGAACTTGCCCCTTACACCCAGCTTCCAGAGCCTCTCAAATAGGCCATCTCTCCAAACAGACGGGAAAGCCTTGCGTAGATCGACGAACAGGACATACGACTCCCGCTTCTGCTGCTGACGCCCCTTCAACCTCTGCCAAAGGGTAAAGACCTGATCCGTAGTGCGACGCCCCGGGCGGAAGCCTCCCTGCTCTGGACGTAGCTTATCCGGGCCATCCACGAAGAGCGTTAGACGAGTAGCTAATAAGGACAGATACAGCTTACCAAGGCAACTAATAATCGAGATATCCCTCCAGTTGTCAGGATCCGTAGGATCCCCACCCTTGGGGATATTGACGATGATTCCCTTGCCCCAAGCTTTTGGAGTCCTCTCGGCTTCTCGAATCCAGTTGAAGTACTGCGTTAAGTAGCCATTGATGTAGGCGCCGCCATACTTGAGCATCTCGTTCTTCACTTTGTCCTCGCCACAAGCTTTGTGGTTATTCAGGGCACGTTGCCTTGCAAGGACCTCCTCTTGCGTGAACGGCTTGTCCAGCTCTTCGCAAGTGTCTTCACCTACTTCGTGCTCCTTCATAGCCCGGGCCACCTCATCTCTGAAGCGATCGTTCCAGTGGAACTGCCGCTTAGCTTCGGCTTCCTCCCACTCCAGCGAGCCTGCTTCTGCACAGCACTCCACCACAACAGCCGCACTTGCCGGATTTTCCCGTAGCTTCACCGAATTTTTCCGAAATTCCTCCCACCGAGCGACCTTTTCCGGCAGCGTACACGCCAGTGAGCCATCCTCCCTTTGCACCGGCGCGGAGACCTTCGTTCTGCGTGCCCCGTCAAGCCGCTTCGCGAGTAGCCAAAAGCGCTTTGAGGATTGCTCGCGTTGACATTTGACCGCTTCTTCCTGCACTTGCTTGAAGGAGGCGGACTTCTTGGCCCGAGTTGCCGTCCGAATTTGCTTGCGGAGACGTAGCCAATTCAGACGGGCTTCCGCATTCGATTCATCCCTCCTGTATGCTGCGTAGGCCTCCCGGCGCTGTTGAATGAGCTCCTTTAGCTCCCCGTCGAACCAATTGTTGGTGAAACGGGGTCGTATACATCTGGAGCCAAGGACCCGGTGCGCCGCCATTCGGAAGGACTGCGCCACTCGCTCGGTGACGTCATCTACCACCCGTTGGCTGTCGGCACCACCCGATAGGTCAAGCTCAGGCAGCTGATGCACTCCAAGCTTCTGTAGGCAATGCTGGAATACGTCATCGAACTTGTCGCGTAGATAATCCAGCGCTTGCTTCGCAGCGTGATCATTACCCGAGACACCAGCACCAATAAGCTTATCAACACGAAAGGACCTGTAAGGTTTCGCAGCCCGCTTTGGTCTGCGCTGGCCGCTCCACGTCAGTTCGGCCCATACTGCCTTGTGGTCTGTATCAAGATCATCTTCGCATACTCCGAACTTTGCTCCAGCTGCCAGGCCAGGCGACGCGCAGATGTAATCGAGGAGGTGCTTGCCTGTGCCCATGCCGCGCTGCTCACGCCGGGACCACCAGTAGGACCCTTCCACTGGGCACGAGAAGCCGCTCAGATTTCGCAGGCCCGTAGCGACGAGGACAGCCGCGAGTCTCTTGCCGTTCTCCGAACGTACCGGTGCCCCCTTATCATCGACCTCCCCGTGCTGACCGACGATGCCCTCCTCTTTTCGGCTGCATGCCGGCCCGAGCTTCGCGTTGGCATCCGCCACCGTGACCACAAGACCTTTGGCTCCAAAAAAAGCTATAGCTGCCTGCCAGGCCGCATACGCCTCTGACGACTCTTCTTCCTGCGTTTCCTGGGGAAAGTAGCCGTTGCCCACATAGATATCCTGAGCGCCGGTAACACCCGAGGCGATACGCAGCCACACTTGCTGCCGGTGGTCGACGGGGGCTGACACCAGGTTGCAATACGGACCAAGGAAGTTAGCCACCGCGAATAGAACCCCACCCTTGCAGCGATTTTTCTCGCTGACCTCCGCAGGTTTTCCAAAAATCCGGAATCCATCCAGGCTGCATTTGGAAAGTTGCTTCTTGCCCATGCGGTGCTCCTGAGCCCCGATGACTAGCCAGCCCTCGTGCTTGTAGAATGATGCCCATTCCGCCGTGCCTACGTTGTCGTATCCCGTTTTACCCTGCCAGTTGTGACTCGCGACGAGTAGCTTGAAGCCGGTATCGAACTGCTTGGAGCGGTGCTTCTTGGCTCGTTTCCGGACCCGACGGCCGCGCTTGGCTTCCGCCCTCGTGCTGCCCCGCTCTGCAGGTGCTTGCGCAGGTTGGTCCCCCACTGCACTGGCCGCCGAATGCAGGGGCACCACATGCACATCAGCACACTCAGACACACACTCAGGTGCATCGGCAGCCAATTTCGAAGACACCACCTGCACATCATCAACACATTCTTCATGCAGAGGCAAGACGCGATATTCCGTCGCAGCTTCCTCCTTCCGGACCGCCGCTTCCCCACGCAGATGGGTGCGAATAAGCCTTCGGACACGTTCCCTGTCCCTGAACCTGCGCCCAAGGGCCACATTGACCCCTCTGCCGAAGAATTTGAGATGTTTGAGTTGCTGCAACGCCGTCTGCCTGCTGTCATCGTCCTCGTAGACCAGCTCCAGGTGACGAGACATTCGCTGGCCTTGCCACTCCATTACCGGGACCACCAGACCAAGACCGCTCATTTTGGAGGCGATCTCCTGTAGATTGGCGCGTTCTGAGAGCCCCCAGACAATCAGATTACGCCCGTCCTTGTCGTACCGATCTACCCGCCGGTACCGTCGAGGCGGCGGTGCCATCTGCCATATAGCGCCGCTCGCCTTATGTTGAAGCGCCGACCCGTGTGTTTGGGGAGGAAGGATGAGGCGCAGCTAAGATACCTCTCCACGTGGTTCAGGAATTCCGTCATATACGCGAGCCCTCATCCTCCCATCCTGGGACATCGGGCCAGAGCCCGTCGAAGAGGCATTCCCACGGGGATTGTCCAGGTCTTCGGCGATTCTACCTTGTCCCATAAGGGCCACAGTGGTAGCTCCGTGCTTCGCGTATTTGTAATCCATTGAGAGTAGTAGACGGCCAATGTCGCTGGCCATCACCGCCGCGCCTCTTTACGCCGAGGAAAGCGCCCGTCCATGCAAATAGCATCGGCGGTATCTGCAACACACACTACACGCATTTCCGCCGGTGTCACTGGACGCTGCCGCGTCGCTTCGTGCCCTTCGGCGCCCGCCAGCACCCCCAGCGTCGCCAGAACCTGCCTCACGCACTACACACACTCTCCATCGCATCGCCAACGCCTCTACTCTCATGCCTTATGGACTTTCAGCTGCTCCTAACAATACACATCATGAGGTATGGGTGTCCCCGAGTGGAGCCAGATCGGACGGCGTGCCGCTGAAACTCCTTCCCCCACGTGGGTATAGAAGGCGCGAACCTAGCGGTACCTATAGGGTCTTACAGACAAGTATAGTAATCCCAGCCGAAGCTGCTCAGTTAGAAATGCAACGGTGGAGGGTGTGAATGCATGGGGCAAGGCACGGCAACGCAGCAAGGCACTGGCAAGGCATTGGGACCGACTGAAGCCCCTCTCCAACGTGCGCTCATCATGTGTTCCAGTTAGGCAACCCCGAAGAAGCGAAGATAGGCAGGAGACAAAACCCAGATAGGATGAAGATAGGATTAACATGAAGCCGAAATGGAGCCGAGTTGGAACAGGTCAACTCAGCCCCATCTCGGCTCAATGTGAATCCTATCTTCAACCCATCTCGGTACTGTTTCCTCCGAATGCTCACCTCAACAAGATCACCAAACCGGAACTGGAAGCCCCCAGGCATTTACTCGGCAGGAAATTCGGCGAAAATGGGCTAACCAGGAAACCAGACCCAAACCAACAGCCTAGAAAAACGAGCCAACCAACAATCCAACAGACAACCCCACAACCTGCCTGGCCGAACCCCTACCGAGTAAATGCCCAGTTGAGAGTTGCGCATACCGGTGACCGCCCTCCCTAAGCGGTCACCTTCGTGGGGAGAGGCCCAACCACCTCCTCTTCCCATGGAGTGCCATCTTGTGCACCCCTCCAGAATAATAATAATAATAATAATAATAATAATAATAATAATAATAATAATAATAATAATAATAATAATGATAATAATTAGATGCTGTGCCAACACCTGAAAGGGTGGTTTGCGGTGCGCTTCGCGCACCATCCCCCCCCCCCCCCCCCCCCGCATACCCTCGGGCCGGGGTTGCCGGGGGGAGGGGCCCCCGGACCCCCACCCTTTCCCGTCGACAGGGTAAGTTCAATGGCCGGAGGTACCAGAACGCAAGTTTAAGCTCTGGTGGCACAAACACCTAAAAACCTCAATTTCCCGGTGTGTAGGCCACCCGGCGCCACAATTTTTTTATTTTCGAAGAGAGCTCATCAAGAAGTGTCAGATACACCAAATATCAGCCGCTAACTCCCTCTGGTGTGCGCAAACAGCTGCAGGTGCACAAGACGTCAATTTTATGGTGTGGATGCCACCCGCGACCAAAACTGGTACATACAATCGCCGGGCTGGGGTTCCCGGGGGGAGGGCCCCCCGACCCCCCTTTCCCATCGACAGGGCACGTTGAATTGCCGGAGGGCGCCTGGTGGGACAAGACCTCAATTTTCTGGTGTGGGTGCCACCCGCGACCAAAATTGGCACGTATAATTGCCGGGAGTGCCCCCCGGACCCCCTGCCCCGTCGACAGGGTACGTTCAATTGCCGGAGGCAGCGGCAAGTACTGCGAAAAAATAAGGAAATATTTGCGCGAATTCCAAAAAAATTATACCAGCATCAAGATCGAGTCTGCTGCTAACCACCCTGCCAATATGAGCTCCCAACTCCTCCTGGTTTCTACAAACCATGATTTATTCCGATGGGAGAGCAGAAAGTAGGCGAAAAAAACAAGGAATTTTGTCATTCAGGACACTCCCCTAACGCAAATTTTTGCGTGAATTTCAAAAAAATTATATCAGCATTAAGATCGAGTCTGGGGCTAGCCACCCTGCCAATATGAGCTCCCAACTCCTCCTGGTTCACACAAACCATGATTTATTCCGACGAGGGTGTAGAAAATAGGCTAAAAAAACAAGGAATTTTCGCATTCTTTTTCAGGACACTCCCCTAAAGCAAATATTTGCGTGAATTCCAAAGAAATTATATCACCATCAACAATAAATATGGGGCTAGCCACCCTGCAAATATGAGCGCCCAAATTCTCCTGGTTCACACAAACCATGCTTTATTCCGACTGGGGTGCGAAAAAAAGTAAGGAATTTTGGCATTCAGGACACTCCCCTAACGCAAATATTTGCGTGACCTCCAAAAAAATTATATCAGCATCAACATCAAGTCTGGGGCTAGCTACCCTGCAAATATGATCTCCCAACTCCTTCTCGTTCCCACAAACCATGATTTATTCCGACAGTGTGGAAAAGGGGGTGGGGGGGGGTACACAATTTTCATGTTCCCCTCCCTCCAAACCCCCCACCCCCTTCACCAACACCTTTCAGATAATAATAATAATAATAATAATCATAATAATCATAATAATCATAATAATCATAATAATCATAATAAATGATAATAATGATAATAGTGCTTCTCTGTCAATGGCTGATGCATTTCTGCACATGCGCCTCCATC
>WBZZ01000404.1:17500-20000 GCA_019918135.1 Paulinella micropora
TGCGTATGTATACGTATGTATGTGCGTATGTATGTGCGTATGTATGTACATTTGTATGTGCGTATGCATGTGCGTATGCAGACATAGATACAAAACATACACACAAACGCATATACATACATACATGCATACATGCATACATGCATACATGCATGCATGCATGCATACATACATACATACATACATACATACATACATACATGCATGCATATCACCATCCGATCGGAATGCTTGATGAACAGCCGACTTAGTGCCCTTCTCAGCTCTGTGCCGCCCATATCTGCTCTCATCTTTGCTACCTGCCACCAGCAGTATGTCAGGTGTGTTAGGGCTTTACCCTTATGCTGTGTCGCGTCCAAAATTGCACGTTTAGACGTGATGTTGTCGTGGCGTCCAATTTTGGAGGGCTCGTTTGGACGTGATGTTGTCCACATTTACGGGTAAAAGCGGTGATTTGCTGGGCTCAACATGACTGCACGCGTCCAATATTGGACACTGCGTCCAATGTTGGACACACAGGGTAAGGTTTAATAGGGTTAGCTCATAATGAATTAATATCTGCCTCAATCTAAGTTAGGATTAGAGTTCGGGTTAATATTATGATTAGAGTTAGAGTTAGCGTCAGCACATATCTGCCCTCATCTCTGCCACCTGGCACCAGCAGTATGTCAGGTGTGTTAGGGTTTAACAGGGTTAGCTCATGATAATATATGCCTCAAGTCAAGTTAGAGTTAGAGTTAGGCTTAGGGTTAGAGCAGAAAGAGGCAGAAAGCGGCAGAGAGAGAGAGAGAGAGAGAGAGCGCCACAGAGACAGAGAGAGACAGAGAGAGACAGAGAGAGACAGAGAGAGACAGAGAGAGAGACAGAGAGAGACAGAGAGAGAGACAGAGAGAGACAGAGAGAGAGAGAGAGAGACAGAGAGAGAGAGAGAGAGAGAGAGAGAGAGAGAGAGAGAGACAGAGAGAGACAGAGAGAGACAGAGAGAGACAGAGAGAGACAGAGAGAGACAGAGAGAGACAGAGAGAGACAGAGAGAGACAGAGAGAGACAGAGAGAGAGACAGAGAGAGACAGAGAGAGACAGAGAGAGACAGAGAGACAGAGACAGAGAGAGAGACAGAGAGAGAGAGAGAGAGAGAGAGAGAGAGAGAGAGAGAGAGACAGAGAGAGACAGAGAGAGAGAGAGAGAGAGAGAGAGAGAGACAGAGAGAGACAGAGAGAGAGAGAGAGAGAGAGAGAGAGATTGAGACCGAGCGCGAGCTTTGTGTCTGTGCATGTCATACTCCTGTTCTTTGGCGTATTGTAATATTTGTGTTGATGTACCTCTTTTTTGGCGAGCTGTATGTGTTGCTCATCGGCTGGCACGGGCGTCTCAAACATCAGTTCATGCTCAGATCCGAAGGAGAGGATGTTGAAGCTGATTTTCGGGGAGGTGGGGATTGCGCTCATGGCGCGAAGCTGATCAAGCACGTGCGCGATCGCACGCTGCGTCTGTTCCCACTTCGAACCTACGTGCATACATACGTACACAATGGAATACTGTGCCGTAGCTGATCGAGCGCGTGCTGGATCGCGCGCTGTGTCTGCTTCCACTTCCAACCCACATGCACACATATACGTAACACATTGTGTGTTCAGCTCATCAACTGCATCTGCTGACACTTCGAGATCTTCATGCATACATATGTATTGTGCTGATGGCGCGCAGCCGATCGAGCACGTGCTGCATCGCGCGCTGCGTCTGTTTCCCCTTCGAACCGAAAACGATGTAGGATTTGTTTCGAACGCTTCCCACTTATCTCTCGGAACCTCAGTGACAACTACTCTATTCTACATGTACAACTAGAAACTTTCATGTTTGAAACAAGTAGTATTTATGGCATTGATACAGCTATCGATAGACTTTATGGCGTGATTCTGGATGTCCTGTAGAGTTAGAAATATATAGTAATTGCGTTTACCCTCCATGCTTCCCGACCGGTCTACTACCAAGCTCAGAGAGACCTCCTCCGCCCTGGCAGCGAGGATAGATATGTCATGCATATGTCTGCAGCGAGGGCGAGCAATCGCTCTACCAAGCTCAGAGAGACCTCCTGCTCTGTCCTAGCCGCAAGGATATATGTGTCATATATTTGTATGCAGCAAAAGAGAGCGAGGGCGAGTGTATATGTATTGCTAGTAGTAGTAGTGGAAGTAGGAGTAGTAGTAGCAGAAGTAGTAGTAGTAGTAGTAGTAGTAGTAGTAGTAGGAGTAGTAGTAGCAGAAGTAGTAGTAGTAGTAGTAGTAGTAGTAGTAGTAGTAGTAGTAGTAGTAGTAGTAGTAGTAGTAGTAGTAGTAGTAGTAGTAGTGGTAGTAGTGGTAGTGGTAGTAGTAGTAGTAGTAGTAGTAGTAGTAGTAGTAGTAGTAGTAGTAGTAGTAGTAGTAGTAGTAGTAGTAGTAGTAGTGTGTTGTAGTGTGTAGTAGTATGTACTAGCGTATTTGCGGGAAGCCGCTGGGCTGGAT
>WBZZ01000404.1:27500-30000 GCA_019918135.1 Paulinella micropora
ATAGATAGATAGAGAGAGAGATATATATAGATAGATAGATAGATATATAGAGAGATAGATAGATAGATAGATAGATAGATAGATAGATAGATAGATAGATAGATAGATAGATAGATAGAGAGAGAGAGATAGATAGATAGATAGATAGATAGGTAGGTAGGTAGGTAGGTAGGTAGGTAGGTAGATAGATAGGTAGATAGATAGATAGATAGATAGATAGATAGATAGATAGATAGATATATAGATAGATAGATAGAGTAGATAGATAGATATCCATATCCATCTATCTGAAGCAACCTCGAGGCTTGTGTCCCTGTTGTTGTAGTATTCTTGCACCAACTCCACTGTGGAAAACTCCCAGGTCAACTTAGCCTCAGCATGCACCGAAGTGAGAGGCAAACCGCTTCCCGATGCGGTCTCATACAACCCTGCATAGACAGACAGACAATCCTAGATAGATGGATAGAGTTGCAAGCAATGGAGTATGGATGGGTATTGGATTCTATTGCAGCCTAAAGATAAAGCGGTTTCTACCTATTACGATGTCTTCCTTAGCTGGAGCTTGACTCATCGCAGCTTGAGCACCCACAAGCATAAGTACTAGCGTAGCACACACGAAGAACACTGCAAAGCATTTCCACTTTTGTCCCCACTTCAGTCTCATATTAGGTTTCGAGTCTGCGCGAAGATGATCCTTTCGTTTCACCTCTGTATATTATGTTTTGGTATTTTGCTTTTCGTTGCTGTCGTCAGAGAATCCGTTCACACGTCAGCTTCCCAAAAATTCATTGCCTGCTGCAAACAACTTTTTTCAGGGGGGCACCTTGACCAGAAAACTGACCCTGCTAAAATAGCGAAAATTCATTGATTATTGCGGACGTTTCCGTGGACTGGGGCCGCGAGGATCAATCGGAGGACACGTCAAAGGGATAGACGCCTCTGCACCCTTGCCACCTGACACGGACACGGCAGCAAATTGGGACAGAGGAGTCGAGAGTAGATATGCAAACAAAATGCGGCACATGAGTACTCACATGATGCCAGAGATGTAAAGCACTTCTGCAAATGAGCGCCCAAAAAATTTGCCCACTGGAGGCCAAAAAAAAAAGTGGCAACTGTTTTCCAAGTGGGAGAAAACGGAAATCCGATCGAAACGGCGCGACCCAAATCCAGATGTCATTGGTTAGCTAGAAAAAATGGCTAAAATTTGATCCTGTTTTAACTGCAGTAAATGGAGAAACACTAATATCATTCTTTACATACCAAGTCATACCCGAACACCTGTCATGGAAGTCGGAACGAAAAAGTACTCGAAAAGAAAGGTTTGAGTTTATATCCAGAAGCCAATCAGTTTGGATTCCCGTGGTTTGGTCTCCTTTTATTTCTTTGCTGTCTCAAGGAGGTGTATATTTGCCGTGTTTATTCAAGAGTTAAACGTGTCCAAGTCGTAACCTTTGACAGTTCCAATATCTGTCATTTAATGCGTTCGCGTTTTGAGGTCGCCGAGTCTTCACCTCGGAATATACTCGAATCATACTTACACAGTGCTCAACTTTTGATTAGTATTGTTGGAGCAGAGCAAAGTTCTACATACCCCCGTAATCACAGCTAACTCCCTTTTTTGTGTAGACGGGGAAAATGCCTTCTTTGGCGAAGGACTTGGCAGACATATGTTGCTGCAATATCTGTGGTGAAGCCTACGACGAGGGTCGTCAAGCTCCAAGGTACCATGGCTAGTTGGCTGCAGCAAATAGATTTGGTTGGAATGTTGTTGCAGGCTCCTGAGCTGCTCCCACACAGTCTGTCACTCCTGTATCAAGAACATAGTTAAAAGCGGCCGCGTCAAGTGCCCCTTTGATAACAGGTATTTTCCTGCTTTCGTTCTTGTCCACACACTCATACACAGAATAAAGCAATTTGTTGGGAGGAATGGGTGTGACAGTAGGTGACTGGTATAGGTAGACAAAGGTTGTAGGTAGGTAGGTAGGTAGGTAGGTTACGTTGGTAGGTGGTAGGTAGGTAGAAATAGGTAGGTAGGTAGGTAGGTAGGTAGGTAGGTAGGTAGGTAGGTAGGTTGGTTGGTTGGTTGGTAGGTAAGTAGTACGTAGGCAGTTAGTTAGTAAGGTAGATAGGTAGGCAGGTAGGTAGGTAGGTAGTTAGGTGGTCAGTTAGTTGTGAGATAGATAGACAGGTAGCTAGGTAGGTAGAAAGGTAGGTAGATTGCTATCTCTCTCTCTCTTCTCTCTCTCTGTCTCTCTCTTTTTCTATATATACATATAATATCCTCTCTATCAGTCTAGTCTCTCTCTATATGTACATATATATATATATTATATATACAGAAATATATACATATATACATATACATGTGTGTATATTATATATATATGTATATATGTGTATGTATATATATATGTATGTTTTTGTATATGTATGTTTTATGTATGTATATATATACATATATATATATGTATATATATATATTGTATGTATATATGTA
>WBZZ01000404.1:55000-62500 GCA_019918135.1 Paulinella micropora
GTACGAAGAATTGACGATAGGCTGTAATGACACCCCCGCAAGGGCAGTTCCAACACTTCCAGACGGACCGGTATGTTCAATGAAAATACTGGTCCAGAGTCTGGACCGGTATGTTCAATGAAAATACTGGTGGCACCGACGGGAATCGAACTGGCGACAGGGCCCAGATGGTAGAACTTGACCACTGGGCTATCACGGTGTCCAATAATAATAATAATAATAATAATAATAATAATAATAATAGACTTATCAGTCAATTGGCCTTTGATCCTTTCGGACATGTGCCTCCATTGGTAGCACGGGGCCGTTCGGTGACGCGGCTCCGCTCCAAAGACTCGACTGGCGGTGCAATGTGCAAATGAGCGTGCTGCGCATGTGCAAGTGGGTGCAAGGAGTGAGAGGAGTTATCTGCCGAGAAGAAGTCCGCGACGCTGCGCTGACCTCCACCTACAACAGATCTAGCCAGACATTCCACCTGACTAGGCCTTTCCCTCCTTCTACCCACCTCCTGAACGACCGTGAGGTCGATCACCTCCTCCTCCGCCCCCTCTGCCTCCCTGATCTGCGCCTCCAACTCCTCCCACTCCTTCCAGATGGTGGCAACAAACCTTCCTAACTCCTCCTCCACCTCTTCTGGGACAGGGATAAACAAAACGCCGAGCATCGCCGCCATCTTTTCATCCTCCCCCTTCAGCCATTCCTCTTTGAAGAGCCTCATCTCCTCCTCCGCCTCCCGCAGTTCCCTGTGATAAAGCCCTCCTCGATTCAGCATGAGGGGCTGCCGGGCTTGCGCCTCATCGATAAACTTAAACAGTGCCTCACGAGAGCTCGCAAACGTTGGGCAATGCAGCAGGAAGTGACGTAACGACTCGTTAACCTCAGTGCCACACAAGGCGAAACAGCTTGAGCAGTCCGGCGAGCATGAGCCAAATTTGGATCGGTAGAGGCGAAGGCGATTGTTGCAGCTCAACAATCGCCTTCTGATAAGGTTGTGACCTTCCCCCTCCAGCGCCCGCCAACGTGGGAAAGCAGAGCGGGAAGACATCTGGCTAAGCAGCACCCTAAGCCCATCAGAGGGCTTAGCCTGCCGCTCCCAGCCAGCTACTTCCTGCCGGACAGACCATTGCTTTACCACCTCGTTCCAGTTCGCCAGAGCGGCCCGCCAGTCCTTATCTTCTACCGTGCCATCTTCGTTCACGACCCGCTTGAGCGCATCCAAGCCCTCCCGCAGCCTGTGATCTGCTAAGATCAAATTTTCCGTATCTTCCTTCCATTTGCACCGACCCGTGTTGCAAAGCCTGCGTGTTAGCGCTGTGTTGCCCAGTAACTCGATGCGCCCTAGGAACCGAAGCCGGGCCGCCTTGGCAAGGATGCTAAAACTCGGCGTGCGGCCTAAACCACTGGTGATGCAGCCGCTTGTGCGCGTACCAACACCCAAGATGACCCGCAGGGGCGCTACCAACGCGCCCTCCAGCTTACTCAGCTTGTTGGCGCCCGGCAGATCCCAAAAAGCCGATGCGTAAAGCAACTTTGCGCCAACCATTTGCTGCCAATTCATCAGCCGAAGACGCGCTGGAGCTTCATGGGCAATCCAGAGGGGGTAGTAGGCAGCCGTTCCCGCTACAGTGATTTCCGCCGCCCGCTTCGCTTGCGGTTTATCGGAGAGGGTGTCCGTGAGCAGAACTCCCAGGTATTTGTAGTGGTCGGTGACGTTGAGAACCTTGCCCCGGAACCTCACGCATGGGGGCGACTTTTTTGACTTGGCGTGCCCGTATATCGGCATGACTTCCGTCTTGCCCGGTTTCAGGTTGATTTCAAGCCGATAGTCCTCCACGAATGTCGCCACGACATTTACAATCTGTTGAAGCTCCGTGACACTATGCGCAATTACCGCAACGTCGTCGGCGTAAAGCAGGGTCCGTATGTCTTCGATGCGGTTGAGGTCCTCGATCTCCAACTCTTTCGCGATTCGGACCGTTAGCTCATCCATGAAGACGTTGAACAGCGACGGTGACAACGGCGACCCTTGCTGAACTCCCATCTCTTCCAGCACTTCACCAGTGAGTTCGCCATCGACTAGCACTCGCGATGACGTTCTTCGGTAAAAACGCCGCAGAATGCGATAGAACTTGCCCTGTACCCTCATCTGGGTTAGCCTCTGAAACAACCCGGCCCGCCAAACCGTAGGGAATGCCTTTCTCAGATCCACGAACAAAACGAAAGAACGGAGGCCAGCTTGTTGTCTAAGGCGCAGACGCTCCTTAAGGACAAAAATCTGGTCCCCCGTACAACGTTTTGGCCGGAACCCACCCTGCTCTGGGCGCAGCCTGCCCGGCTGATCGATGAAAGCCGTAAGCCTCGCCGCCATAAGGGACAGATACATCTTACCCAGACAGCTCAGAATCGCGATGTCTCTCCAATTTTCCGGATCGGTTGGGTCTCCTTTTGGGATGTTGACGATAATCGCTTTGCCCCAGTCGCTGGGGGTGTATTCGCACGATTTCAACCAGTTGAAGAAGCGCACCAGAAAGCTCACAATCCGCGTGCCTCCGTACTTGAGCATCTCGTTCTTGATCTTATCCGGTGAGCACGCTTTGTGATTCTGGAGATTTTCCTGGCAGAGCTCCACTTCCTTCTCGGTGTAATCATGGTCCAGCGGGCCCGTCTCAGTCCGGATCTCCTCGGCTTGCGCCATGGCCTCATATTGGTTGCGCAAGTTGTCGTTATACTGGAAGGTTTCGCGGGCCTTCCGCTCGGGCTCAATCCGCGCTGCTTCCTCATCGGAACCGACTTCCTCTACACATGCATCCTCCAAAAACTGGTTTTCTTTGGGGACCACCATACGTCGGCGGTATTCTTCCCATTCTTGTAGTTTTTCCCGGAGTGTGCATGCCAGAGTGCCATCGGGCTTCCGAACAGGAGCAGAAGCTTTGGACCGCCGAACCCCGCCCAAACGCTTTGACAGCTTCCAGTACGTGGCCATGGTAGCGCTCCTGAAGTTGGCAGCGGTGTCATTCTGGACCCGCTTCCACGCTTGCTCCTTCTTCTCCTTGCATAACCTTCTGACCGCCTTCCTCGCTTCTTTATATCTTTGCCAGGCCTCTCGGTTGGCCTCATTCCTTCGCCAGAGGCCGTATGCCTCTCTCCGTCGCGCAATCGCTTCCCTAAGACTCTCATCAAACCATGCATTAGTAAACCCTGGCCTAATCACCCGAACTCCCAAGACCTTCACGGCTGCGCCCGTGAAAGCTCGGACCACTAAGCTAGCGACCCTATCTACCTCCTGCTGAAGCTCATCCGGGTCCTCCACTGCTGATAGATCTGGGAGGCCATCTGGCAACAGCCCCGATATACCAGCTGCAAAGGTCTCGTCGTACTTCAACCTAAGCTTAGACAGCTCACTCTCCTTACCCTCAACTACCCTGCCTATCAAGCGCTCTGCCTTGAATGCTTTGTACCTCTTTACCTGCTTTTTGGGGGGTGGCTGTCCCCCCCAGACCAGTTCCGCCCACACAGCTTTGTGGTCGGTATCAAGGTCTACCTCGTCGACGCCGAAGCTTGCCTCCTCCGCCAGCTCGGAAGAGACGCAGATGTAATCCAGTAGATGCCTTCGTCCACCTACATTTTCCTGCCTAGACCACCAATATTTGTCCCCCCGTGGTTGCGAAAACCCACTGAGATTGCGCAACCCCGTGGCAACAAGCATCGCAGCCAGCAACTCACCATTCTCACTCCTAACCCCTCTACCCCTCCCATCTATCTCGCCAAAGAGTCCCACCACTCCCTCCTCCCGCGCTATTCTGGCGGGCCCCAGCTTAGCATTAGCATCACCAACCGTAACCACATGACCTTTGGTGGCGAAGTAGGAGACGGCCGCCTGCCACGCCTCATAGGCTGCAATAGATTCCTCTCGTTGATTTTCTTGGGGGAAGTAGCCGTTGCCGACGAACACATCCGACGCCGTCGCGCTCCCAGACGACAGCCTCACCCACAATTGCTGTGGGTGTGGAACAGGCGCCTGTACAATGGTAGCGCACGGTGCCAGATAGTTGGCCACCAACGTCAAGACTCCCCCCAAGAGACGCGAGCCCGCACCAGTTGCAGCCGCTTTGCCGAGGACTGCGAAGCCGTCGACTTGGAGCTTCTCCACCTTCTGCGACGATAGGTTGTGCTCCTGGACTCCGACGATCACCCAGCCTCGCTCCTTGTAGTGCTCCGGCCATTCCCCAAAGCCTGGGCTATCCGCACCCACTTTGCCTTGCCAATTATGTGAGGCCACCCTCAGTGGGAAGCCTTTCACAAATTGGGAAGAACGAAGCTGATGCCGATGCCTGCGCTTCGGTTGAGCCCGCCTGGAGCCCTCCGCCACCCTCCACGGCCCATCCTGCACCCTCCGCCCCAGCTCCTCCAGCTCCCGCATCCCGCCCCACTCCGCCAAGGGAGATTCACCGCTTGAGGCTTCGCCCTGGGGCTCGTCGACTTCCACGTCGAGCACCCAGTAGCCAAACCCCTGCTTGCGAAGCTCCCTCTGCATCTCTACATACTGGGCACCCCCCCGTGCAGCCCGCTGCTTCTCTCTTTCCCGGAAAGTCCTACCCGTCGCAACGTGAACCTTTCCCGTGAAGAACTTACGCTCCCGCAGCAGCCGCACCATCTTCTCCGCCTCCTCACAAGACGCACATTTAATCCGCAAATGCCGCCCGCTACCTCTGCCCGCGAATTCCACCTCGACTTCCCCGAGACCGAGAATTCGGAGCTCTCGCGCCATGACCACTGTCTGAGAGACATGCGATAGCCCCCATACTATGCAACATCTCTTATCCAGCTCATTTCGTACCTTCCTCCGCCACCTCCTCGGTGGCGGTACCGCCTGCCACACGCCGTGACCAGACCTTTCCGGACGTGACTTCTCTTCCGAGGTTGGGGAGGGTGATCGAGATGCAGCAGGATTGCTGGCTCTACGTGATTCAGGTTGCCCGTCAGGTACGCGAGCACTCGACCACCCCACCCCGGCCGAGTAGCCATCGCCACCCGCAGGCGCACTCCCACGGGGAACGTCTAAACCTGAAGGATTACCGCCTTGACCCATAGGGCCAGCACTAGCGGCCGCGCTCTTCGCATAAGAACCTGACATAAGTGGTATGGGACCCCGGTGCCGCATTGATCGAGTTGTAAACTCGATAAATGAGGACCCAGGTGGGGTTATTTAAAGCTCAACCCTTAAAAAGCATACGTGTACGTATGTATAGGAATACACACAAACATTCACCTGCATCCGTAACCAGGCACGAGGCAGGACCCGCTGTGCATCATCGAGGTAGGTGTCGTGGCAAACCACCCTGCGTCCGATAAACGCTGCAAGTGAGTCATCTACCGAGAGCACAGAGTGACAGGCCCGTGCACGTGTACCCACCACCCCATAACCCTCCGCCAGAGCAACCCCATGGCATCCGCAGGATGAGCACGAAGAGTGCTGAGAGAGAGGGTGAGCCACGAGCCCCGCTCCGGTCCGTCGTTACTTTGGTCATTTAGTCGTTTCAAGGCTTGTGGTAAGGTGTAGGGCCTCTCGCCTTCGTACAAACTCCGACCGACAGTAGTTTGGTTGACCATCCTTCGCGGTGACCCTCTGAACACAATCCCCTCCCCCAGTGCCCACCCCTTGTGATTCCAGAGGCCACCCCGAGCCAAGAGCCATGAGTATGATGAGCAACTCACATGAGTTACTCTCAGTAATTGGGATCCGTCTCATAAATCAATGGAAAGCTTATCATGCGCCCCTCATAGGCTCAGCCCGCCCATGTAAAAGCTAGGCCTCGCCCAAAGCAAAGCAAAGCAAAGCAAAAAAAAAAAAAAAAAAAAAAAAAAAAAAAAAAAAAAAAAAAAAAAAAAAAAAAAAAAAAAGAGAGAGAGAGAGAGAGAGAGAGAGAGAGAGAGAAAGAGAGAGAGAGAGAGAGAGAGAGAG
Organism: Paulinella micropora; assembly: GCA_019918135.1. Taxonomy (NCBI): domain Eukaryota; phylum Cercozoa; class Imbricatea; order Euglyphida; family Paulinellidae; genus Paulinella; species Paulinella micropora. The sequence goes on from WBZZ01000404.1 coordinate 60,963, forward strand.
AGAGAGAGAGAGAGAGAGAGAGAGCGAGCGAGAGCGAGGCCGCCGTGGCTCGCCCGCAATCCAGCTGGGTGCACCTCGTCACAACCACTCATCGGCGTGAGCTCATAGCTGTGTGCGACATAGGTACAAGAGCAAGAGGAGAAACAGTGTGCCAGCGTGGATGTGTGGGTGAGGCAGTGCGGTGAGGCAAAGCAGCGATGCCAGTCGAATCCCTGGAGACGGAACCTAGCATCAAAAACATCGTATAAGTCTACCCCAGGCCTCCATCCACCGAGTGGTGAGCTCGATAAAAGAAGACCCGAGTGGGGTTATTTAAAGCTCAACCCTTAAAAAAGCATAAACATGTACGCCGCCAGGAACCCAACAACAATAACATAGCAGCCAGGAACCCAACAACAATAACATAGCAGCCAGGAACCCAACAACAATAACATAGCTTCCGTAACCAGCCTTCAGAAACCCGCCTCAGTTACCCGCCCCCTAACCAGGCCAGAGACGTGACGTACTATGCATCATTGAGGTGTCGTGGCAAGCCACCCTGCGTCCGATAGAAGCTACAAAAGAGTCATCTACCGAGAACACTAAGTGACAGGCCCGGTCATATGCACCCAACACGTCCCGACCCTCCGCCAGAGCATCCCCATGGCATCCGCAAAGTGAGCACGAGGGGTTCTGGGAGAGAGGGTGAGTCAGGAGCCCCGCATCCAGGCAGTCGCTACTGTGGCAGTTGAGTGATTTCAAGGCTTGTGGAAATGTGTGGGGCCTGTCGCCTTCATACCCACTCATACCGACAGTAGTTTAGTTAACCAACCTGTCCAGTGACCCACTGAGCCCAACCCCCTCCCTCCCCACCCCCCGCACTCACCCCGAGTGATACCAGAGGCCACCCGAGCCAAGAGCCGTGAGCGTGGTGAGAGAGCTTCTCTCAGTAAAAGTTCCCGTCTCATGAATCAGTGGAGCACTGATTATGTACCCCTCATAACAAGCTGCCAACGGCCCCAACCCCGCCGTGTGGCGGTGACACCCAACCATGTATTGGTGCCCCCCAAATAATAATAATAATAATAATAATAATACTATATCTGAGGCGTACTGATGCAGCTAATGGCATATCCTCAACGGACATAAGCCTCCAATACCCTTGTTCGAGGTCCTCCACCCCCCCGTGTCAGTCTCTCGCCTGATGATCGGGGCCACCGATGGAGCTCCTGAGGGCAAGACTGCACTAAGCCGAGGTTATTCCGCAGTCCCAGCAACCTCTTGCAAGACGTCACCGAATGTGCAAGTGCATACACCAAGCGCGGTTGCTAGAGCTGCCTCGAAACCCCACCCATAACAATCTGGTGTCTGCTGGGTCCTGGGCTATCAACCAGCATATGCGGAGTTTAAGATCTTTTACGCGCGCAACGACCCTCCTCCCCAGCATCTACCACCAAAGGGTTATGAGTTGGCGTCACAGTTTAACGCCTTGAGGCCATTGGGCTGGAACTCTGTTTAGCAAGTGTGACTAGGTTTTTTCATCGGGATTTCCCTCAAAT
>WBZZ01000404.1:77500-102500 GCA_019918135.1 Paulinella micropora
TATGTATGTATGTATGTATGTATGTATGTATGTATGTATGATGTATGCATGTATGTACATACATAATGTATGTACATACATAGTGTATATGTACTTATATATGTATGTATGTACTTTATGTATGTATGTATGTATTTATGTATGTATGTAATGTATGTATGTATGTATGTATGTATGTATGTATGTATGTATGTAATGTATGTAATGTATGTATGTCTGTAATGTAATGGACACCTCTTACACACATATGTATGTATGTATGTGATGTATATGTATGTGATGTATGTATGCATGTATGTACGTTAGATTAGATAAGATTAGATAAGATTAGATAAGATTAGATAAGATTAGATAAGATTAGATAAGATTAGATAAGATTAGATAAGATTAGATAAGATTAGATAAGATTAGATAAGATGAGATAAGTTAGATAAGATTAGACAAGATAGATAGATAGATAAGATAGATAAGATAGATAGATAGATAGATAGATAGATAGATAGATAGATAGATAGATAGATAGATAGATAGATAGATAGATAGATATGTTTAATCTATGGGCGTGGCTTAGCTTGAAAAGCCATGGCCTCCTATACTACCCCCGGACAAGAACTTTCAGCACCGGCCAAGCTGCACACCAACCACTGTCTCGCTGTGGTTGGTGTCTGTGCCCAGTTCAAGCCGAAAGGTAGCCGAGCCCTTTTGAACTATACGGGACAACACTAGAACACTCCCCAGGAGCGCGTGCCCTAAGGAGATGATGCCATGAGCAAGTCGAAGTTTCAGGAGTTCACGCTCGTTGTGAGTTACCTTTCTACAACCCCAACTTCATCAACCCTTTGCATCACGCCCCGACTTCATCAGCCATGGTCAGGAGTTGGTTGCCTGTTTAGCCCTTGCGCTGCGCGCGATTAACGGCGGACACAAAATCGTCTCTGTAGGAGATAGTTAGATCTGAACCCTAGGCTGAGTTGCCAGTGGCAGAGACCGTCTCCAGGGATAGATAGATAGATAGATAGATAGATAGATAGATAGATAGATAGATAGATAGATAGATAGATAGATAGATAGATAGATAGATAGATAGATATGTTTAATGTTCAATCTATGGGGGCGTGGCATAGCTGTAAAAGCCATAAGCCTCCTATACTACCCCGGGCAGGAACTTTCAGCACTTCACAAGCTGCACACCAACCATCCGCTCGGGTTGGTGCCCGTCCCAGTTCAAGCCGAAACGTAGCCAGCCCTTGAGCTGTACAGGAACAACCACTAAAAAGACTCCCCCAGGGACGTGTGCCATAAGGAGATGATGACACAAACAAGCCAAGGTTTCGGGAGTTCACGCTCGTTATGACTTACCTTCTACAACCTCGACTTCATCAACCCTTTGCATCACGACCCTGATCCCCGGACGAGACTTGGTCGTCTGTTAGCCCTGCGCTGCGCGCGATCAACGGCGGACACAAAACCGTCGTTATAGGGGGTTTGGTTTTTAGGCCGGAGCACTGAGCAGCTGGCCCCTTACATCCCCCCAGGATAGATAGATAGATAGATAGATAGATAGATAGATAGATAGATAGATAGATAGATAGATAGATAGATAGATAGATAGATAGATAGATAGATAGATAGATAGATAGATAGATAGATAGATAGATAGTGGAAGCCCCGTCATCTACATTTGCACCTGCGTACGTTGCCTTCTTGCGCAGAGCCTTCTTCGCATGACCCAGAGCCTTCTTCCAAGGGTATGTAATGTAATGTATGTCATGTAATGTATGTCATGTAATGTATGTCATGTAATGTATGTCATGTAATGTATGTCATGTAATTTATGTCATGTAATTTATGTATGTATGTATGTAATGTATGTATGCATGTGTATTTGTATGTATGTATGCTTGTATGTATATTTGTATGTGTATTTGTATGTATGTATGCTTGTATGTATGTATGTATGTATGCATGCATTTATGCATTTATCTATATACATACATACATATGTATTTAATGTATGTAATGTAGATCCTGCCTCGTGGCATGATCCATCGTCCTCATCCAACGATCATTCATCGTCCTCGCCCAGCCATCCTCCTGCCAAAGACCCGGCCACGTGGCACGACCCATCGTCCAAGGGTATGAACTCTATGTCGGTCTGTCTGTATGTATCTAATGTATGTATGTATCTAATGTCTGTCTGTATTTAACGTCTGTATGTATTTAATGTACGTATGTATTTAATGTACGTATGTATTTAGTGTATGTATGTAATGTATGTATTTATGTATGTATGTATGTATGTATGTATGTATGATGTATGCATGTATGTACATACATAATGTATGTACATACATAGTGTATATGTACTTATATATGTATGTATGTACTTTATGTATGTATGTATGTATTTATGTATGTATGTAATGTATGTATGTATGTATGTATGTATGTATGTAATGTATGTAATGTATGTATGTCTGTAATGTAATGGACACCTCTTACACACATATGTATGTATGTATGTGATGTATATGTATGTGATGTATGTATGCATGTATGTACGTTAGATTAGATTTGATTAGATAAGATTAGATAAGATTAGATAAGATTAGATAAAATTAGATAAGATTAGATAAGATTAGATAAGATTAGATAAGATTAAATAAGATTAGATAAGATGAGATAAGTTAGATAAGATTAGATAAGATGAGATAAGTTAGATAGATAAGATAGATAAGATAGATAAGATAGATAAGATAGAAAGATAGATATGTTTAATGTTTAATCTATGGGCGTGGCTTAGCTTGAAAAGCCATGGCCTCCTATACTACCCCCGGACAAGAACTTTCAGCACCGGCCAAGCTGCACACCAACCACTGTCTCGCTGTGGTTGGTGTCTGTGCCCAGTTCAAGCCGAAAGGTAGCCGAGCCCTTTTGAACTATACGGGACAACACTAGAACACTCCCCAGGAGCGCGTGCCCTAAGGAGATGATGCCATGAGCAAGTCGAAGTTTCAGGAGCTCACGCTCGTTGTGAGTTACCTTCTACAACCCCGACTTCATCAACCCTTTGCATCACGCCCCGACTTCATCAGCCATGGTCAGGAGTTGGTTGCCTGTTTAGCCCTTGCGCTGCGCGCGATTAACGGCGGACACAAAATCGTCTCTGTAGGAGATAGTTAGATCTGAACCCTAGGCTGAGTTGCCAGTGGCAGAGACCGTCTCCAGGGATAGATAGATAGATAGATAGATAGATAGATAGATAGATAGATAGATAGATAGATAGATAGATAGATAGATAGATAGATAGATAGATAGATAGATAGATAGATAGATAGATAGATAGATAGATAGATAGATAGATAGATAGATAGATAGATAGATATGTTTAATGTTCAATCTATGGGGGCGTGGCATAGCTGTAAAAGCCATAAGCCTCCTATACTACCCCGGGCAGGAACTTTCAGCACTTCACAAGCTGCACACCAACCATCCGCTCGGGTTGGTGCCCGTCCCAGTTCAAGCCGAAACGTAGCCAGCCCTTGAGCTGTACAGGAACAACCACTAAAAAGACTCCCCCAGGGACGTGTGCCATAAGGAGATGATGACACAAACAAGCCGAGGTTTCGGGAGTTCACGCTCGTTATGACTTACCTTCTACAGCCTCGACTTCATCAACCCTTTGCATCACGACCCTGATCCCCGGACGAGACTTGGTCGTCTGTTAGCCCTGCGCTGCGCGCGATCAACGGCGGACACAAAACCGTCGTTATAGGGGGTTTGGTTTTTAGGCCGGAGCACTGAGCAGCTGGCCCCTTACATCCCCCCAGGATAGATAGATAGATAGATAGATAGATAGATAGATAGATAGATAGATAGATAGATAGATAGATAGATAGATAGATAGATAGATAGATAGATAGATAGATAGATAGATAGATAGATAGATAGATAGATAGATAGATAGATAGATAGTGGAAGCCCCCTCATCTACATCTGCACACATGTGTCGTTGCCTTCTTGCGCAGAGCCTTCTTCGCATGACCCAGAGCCTTCTTCCACGGGTATGAATCCCATGTTGTCTGTATGTATGTATGTATGTATGTATGTATGTATGTATGTATGTCCATGTATGTTAATGTATGTATGTATGTATGTATGTATGTATGTAATGTAATGTATGTATGTAATGTAATGTATGTATGTATGTATGTATGTTATGTAATGTATGTAATGTAATGTATGTAATGTATGTAATGTAATGTAATGTATGTTAATGTATGTATGTATGTCTATTTGTATGTATGTATATTTGTATGTATATTTGTATGTGTATTTGTATGTATGTATGCTTGTATGTATGTATGTATGCATGCATTTATGAATTTATCTTTATACATACATACATATGTATGTAATGTATGTAATGTAGATCCTGCCTCGTGGCATGATCCATCGTCCTCATCCAACGATCATTCATCGTCCTCGCCCAGCTATCCTCCTGCCAAAGACCCGGCCACGTGGCACGACCCATCGTCCAAGGGTATGAACTCTATGTCTGTCTGTCTGTATGTATCTAATGTATGTATCTATTTTATGTATGTATGTACTTAATGTACGTATGCATTTAATGTATGTATTTAATGTATGTATGTATTTAGTGTATGTATGTAATGTATGTAATGTATGTATGTATGTATGAGATGTATGTATGTATGTAATTTATGTATGTATGTATGTATGTATGTATGTAATGTATTTATGTATATAAGTACATACATATGTATGTATGTATTTTTGTATGTAATGTATGTATGTCTGTAATGTTATGGACACCTCTTACACACATATGTATGTATGTATGTATGTATGTATGTATGTATGAGATGTATGTATGTATGAGATGTATGTATGTATGAGATGTGATGTATGTGATGTATGTATGTGATGTCCGTCTTCATCTTCCAAAGAGGCGGCCTCGTGGCATGATTCCTCTTCTTCCAGTGACGCCTCACATCATGATCCCCCTTGCGATCCGTGCCTGGATGAGGTGCGTTAAGTATGTATGTAGGTATATATGTAATCTATCCATGTATGTCTGTATGTATATCCCTCCCACCATGACCCTCCTCTTGCAATCAGTGGCTGCATGAGGTATGTAAGGCGCTTCATGCATGTATGTATGTGTGTCTGTATGTATGTATGCATGTAATCTTTGTTTAAATGTATGCATGTATGCATGCATGCAAGTACGCATTCATGTATGTATATGCCTGCCTAGCCTAAGCTTCCGAAGGAGCCCTCTCACCCTGATCTCCCTGTTGTCAAGGTGCCCGCTGTCAAAGGTGTCTCTCTTATGCATGTATATATGTATGTATGTATGTATGTATGTATTAAAGAGCCCTCTCACCCTGATTTCCCTGCCGTCAAGGTTCCCCCTATCAAAGGTATGTATGCATGTATGTAATGTATGCACGCATGTATGTATGCACGTATGTATGTATGTATGTATGTATGTATGTAATGTATGGAATAATGTATGTAATGTATGTAATGTATGTAATGTATGTAATGTATGTATGTAATGTATGTATGTATGTATGTATGTATGTATGTATGAATCTATGTAAGAATGTATGTAAGCACATGTATATATTTATGTATGTAGATCTCCCCGAGGTCAAAGAGCCCAAAGAGCTTCCCGCCGTGAAAGGTATGTATGTATGTTATGTTATGTTATGTTATGTATGTTATGTTATGTTATGTATGTTATGTATGTAATGTAATGTCGTGTTATGTATGTCATGCATATTATGTATGTCATGCATGTTATGTATGTCATGCATGTTATGTATGTAATGTAATGTCATGTCATGTCATGTAATGTAATGTAATGTAATGTAATGTGCATAATTTAATCTAATGTGCATAATGTAATGTAATGTAATGTGCGCAATATAATGTAATGTAATGTGCGTAATGTATGTAATGTCATGTGCGTAATGTAATGTCGTGTGCGTAATGTAATGTCGTGTGCGTAATGTAATGTATGTAATGTATGTAATGTATGTAATGTATGTAATGTATGTAATGTATGTAATGTATGTAATGTATGTAATGTATGTAATGTATGTAATGTATGTAATGTATGTAATGTATGTAATGTATGTAATGTATGTAATGTATGTATGTATGTAGCGTATGTATGTAATGTAAATGTATGTACAATATGTGTGTGTTGTGTGTGTTCAGAGATTCCCGTGTGGTACCAACCTTCCTCCAGCAACTCATCCTCCTCCTCCAGCGATTCATCGTCCAGGTTATGAAATATGTATGAATATGTATCTGTATGTATGTATGTATGTATGTATGTATGTATGTAAGTATGTATATGTATGTATGTAGCGATCCATCTTCTAAAGATCCGAAGTACTCCAGCGTCTACTTACCACACGTCAAAGGTGATCTACCTAAATGCTTATCTGTGTTTCTCCTCTTTCCTCACTATTGGCTGACTATTGCCCTTTCTGTCCCTTCTGATGGCTCACGATTGTCTCGTTGTCCCTGCTGTTGCCTCAGTACTGCCTCTCTGTCCTACTGTTGCCTCACTATTGAAAATGCTTGCTGTTGCCAGTCAACTTCCACAATGAGGGCGTCGAGTGATGACTCATCCAACGATCCTCACTATTGTCTGATTGCTGCCTTTCTGTCCCTTTCGTTGCTTCTCTGTCCCTGCTGTTGCCCGTCCATGTTGTCTGATTGCTGCCTTTCTGTCCCTTTCGTTGCTTCACTATTGCCTCTCTATCCCTGCTGTTGCCAGTCCCCTTCCACAACGAGGGCTCGTCGAGTGATGACGATTCTAACCATGATTCATCATCCTCATCCAACGATTCTTCTTCTGATGATTCGTCGAAGGTATGTATGTTATGCATGTTATGTATGTTATGCATGTTATGTATGTTATGCATGTTATGCATGTTATGCATGTTAACACATGTTATAATTATTTATCTATGCATATAATAATGATGTTATACTACGTTGTGTTCAAGGATGACGAGTTGCCCGAGCTGCCCAAGACAGAGCTCCCCAAGAAGAAAGATCTCCCTAGCGTGAAGCTCCCCCAACAGTCGGGTGTCGATCCCAAACTGCCCGCTCACCGCCCAGCCAAGCCACATCACTACGCTAGTTCCAAATATCAGAACGCTGTTCAAACGATCCCCCAGCTTCGATCTGCTTGCCGCTGCTGCCACCAGCCTCTTAACATCAATGCCAGTGGCATGCAAACAACTAAACAACTTCACTGGAGCCTAAGTTTCTGACTACTTTTAAAGTTCATATCATTGAAGCTGTGAGCCGCCGCGCTAAACGAGACGGTTTAAGGATGTATTAATATTAATAACTTAGCTTATGAAAGAGATGATTGAAAATGATTTTTTTTTCACTGATCAACAACTGCAGGCACTGTGCCACAGTCCATTAAAACTGATCATCTGATCATACATGTATTCAACTATAATATAATATTAGGCCCGCCGCGGGTTGCTGATACCTGACCGGTATTATACTACGGCGCCTCGGCTGGATTACTGGCCGAAGTATCTGATTAAATAAATATTTGAAAATGAAGTACGGGTGGCAAATATTTTATTAAAACAGTGTTTGCGTACTGAAAAAAGTTTGTGGACAAAGTCGAGCAGTTGTAGCCTGAATGCGCACCAAGATTAGGCTAAAGATTTTATTAGTTTGTAATCTGGTGTTTGGTTAGTAAGAGTATCGGGCGCGGCATTAATAACCCTTAATCGGGCAATCCCCATTCAACTTTGTGGTTTAAAACAACATTTGTGGATCTTGTGGATTATTAAAGGTTTTAAACCACAAATGCAGTGTGGCAATATTAGCAGTACTTTGTTTGTATTAATTACTTCTGTCACCATATTTAAGCGAACTATTAAAAAAAACCGCTCATGGGGCTGAGTCAATAACCGTCACGTCAATGGTCATTTTAATCAATCATTAAGTGGGTGCATCCTGGCTCGCGCTGGAGCGACGATTTTATTTTTTGACGGAGGCTCATGATACTTGAACATATCTAAGTCACTTCCCGATAAGATGAAGTTTACCTCCGTACCTTGACGTATTGATAGCCGGAACATGTCTTGAAATCTCTCAGCTTATTTCAGTATTACTACGTTGAGAAATGATGATTTTATTCAGTTTGAAAAATACTGCCACATTTGTGGCAATGCCAGATCCTCGCGTTGGCATCCGCCTCAGTAATATTTTTGATAACATAACTAAGTCACTTCCCGATAAGATTTTACCTCCGTACCTTGACGTATCGATAGAGCATGTCTTGAAATATTAGTATCCAGCTCAGTAGTATTTCAGTATTATTACGATGAGAAATGATGATTTTATTCAGTTTGGAAAACACTGCCACAAATGTGGCAATGATTCACAAATGTGGCGCTCGCCCTGTTAAGGGTCACTGAGTCAGTTAATATTCATGTCTCCATGACTTCATCCGAAGGGGGAGCTTCTAGTACGGTATTACAATATCATGATTAACGACGTTCAAGGACGGTGGGGAAAAGAAATTAATTTTCAGATTTTGTGCCACCAGAATTTTCCGGTTTTGTGTCACCCACTTTTCCGATTTTGTGACAGAATCATTTTCAATTTTTTTCAGATTCAAAATCAATTGTAACATTTCGCAAAATTTCCTTGCATTTTGGCGGCGGACGCATGTAGCCATTACAATAATTTGAAAATTCAAAAATTTAATACAAAATCTGAAAATCACACAAAATCGAAACTTGACTCTGAGTACAACCGTTGAAATCTAAAAATCATCTTTTTTTTTTCCGGCCCACTTGAAGCAGTCGTTAACAATACTACAGCCTCCGGAAGTTGACTAGGTGATCACTGAGATTGATAAAGCAGGTATTTACTTTTGGCGTAGCTCGCTGGACTTGGGCTTCTTGCTTTTTTCTGCTGGTGTCGTTGAGGTGGACTTGGAATCGCTTTTACGAACACGTCGTTTCTTGGTAGGTTGTGGTGAAGCCTGAGGTCCCGCCGTTTCATCGGCACCTTTTCTCTTTTTCTCGTTACACTGTCTGATATATGATTGATTTTGCGTTGTTTGATGCTTTTGCTTCATATGACTATGTTAACCATATGTTTCTTGTTCTTAACCGAGGCATTGTTTTGAACTTTTATTCGTTTATCCTTTCAATTTCTAAATTTTTCCGCCGAAGTCACGGCGGCGATACCGGGCATATACGGGAAGCGGCTTGAAAAATTTGAAATTAGTTTATATATACCATACTAACTATATATATGTGTTACTTAAACATATTGCTGAATTATGAGCCGTCCTAGAGCCATGGACAACAATAATAATCAAGTTCTAATGAGATCAAACTTATCCGATTGGAAACTTCAATCCATTTTCGAGTCTTAACTTCGCCATCACTATGAAATTTGGATTTCGGGGGGTGCTTTTAATATTCAATGGACAAATTTATTAATATAGTATTTTGTCATATCGGCCTATACATGTTTTACATAGTTATTAATAGTTCTGGTACTGGTGGCAGTCAGTTCCTTCATTGCTTTACGTTTTATACTCAGTTGTATTTCCTTTATTTAAGTTTAGGCGGGTAGTTAGTTTAATTTCAACGTGACTGAGCCAGTGTCTGGTTCAGTTTCCTTCTGTCTAAATAAAGACCAAGTGTCTGAAGTACAGAATGGGAACCCCTCCCCCGGCAACCTAGTAAAGTTACATTGGGTTATGAGCCTTGGTGATGCTTCGTCTGCGTGTAGCTGGAGCGATCTTCAGTCGAGCTGCGAACCGCATTCAAAGCAAGGGGGAGGAAAAATCTGGGCAGGGAATAGTGGGAGCGTCCTTCGACTATCGTGATGGCGGCAAAGTCCAGCTGCCAGGCTGGGGGACCTTTTCGTGGAGATACTGCTGGAATCAGACTCAGTGAGTCGCTCGGTAGAGCATTAGTCAGACTTTTTGGTTGGTTGGGTCAAGGACCCAGTGGCGTCAGCTGGAAATAAGTTCTAGAATTTTTGAATTTTAGGTTGGAGACCTAGGGCTGCTACTACGGGCAATCGGGTAGCTAGTCGAGGGGTCTCGAGCTCCATCTAGGGCGAACCCTAGAGGTGGGAGTAAGATTGCCCTCCGGCAAGACACCTGTGCATTTAAAGTTAGGTGGTGGGAAAGAAACTTTGAGTGGTTCCTCCGTAAAGGCAAGTCAAGGTGTGACAGCCCCTCATCATCGAGTCAAGGGCGACACCTGTGGACAATGTAAAAAAAATATTTGAGGACAATAAGGGAGTGCATGTAGGCACAAAAGACTTGTTCGGTTGCCATGTTGGCAAAAATGTTGACAAGTTTACCGATGGTTCCGGACATCATCTTTTTCCAAACTTGAAAGTTGCTGAGCAGCAGGTGGTGCTGTTTCCTGCTTTTCGTTCCTGGCGTGATCTTTGGTGTGTGTTCCTGCAGTTTGAGCCGCTGGGCAGCAGTTTAGGAACATTGTATGCATCGTTTTCTATGTTTTTGGTGCAGTGGTTTGAAAATTTAACAGGCGGACTTCGTTGGGCATTGCTGGGCTTTGGAAGGTGAAGAAGGAAAAGTTTGTTGTCGATAGACTTTCAACTTTGGTTGAGTTTTAGACGGTGACGGTCAGTATTATTATTAGCGAAGGTGTTGGCAAGATGTAATGCATGCATTTGGGTGAGCGGCTTTCGTTTTTGGAGACGGTAAGGACGTTGAGTTTTCCTTTGTTGAAGTCGGTCGTAACATGAGGACTTTAAGCTTTGGTTTGGTAAGCGAAGGAAGGGGAGTAAGGAAATTCATTTATTTTCTGTTGCTCGTGTTTCGGCGGGGCTTCTGTTTAGTTTTGGAAGCAGGAGGGCTGCTAGTCGTCGTTTGCTGTAGCAGTGGGGACGTAGGGGGAGACCATCATAAGACATAGGAATTTATTTTGTTTGTTCCTTTGAGACCGGACAGTTGTTGCTCTTCTTTCTCTTCTCTCCTTTCTCTCTGTCTTACTGATGTGTGGCAAGAACACTTAGACCCTTTTGTATTGCTCAGTTTGTTTCCTTATTACATACATTAATGGATAAGGAGTTAGGGGGAGATACCTGTTTGTGTGTGTTCATATTCTCATACGTGTTTGCTTTGGGCAGTTTGTGAGTATGAATTGCTTTATCGTCGTGGTTGTTGCTGCGAGTATGTGTGAGTTATTATTTGGCGGAGGAGACATAAGCCTATGTGAGGAAGTTTATTTGTTGTGCTTATGTGTTGCTACATTGCCGAACTCCACTGGAGACGTAGGATAGCTGAGACACTGCTAGACTACCTTAATAAACCGGAGTCAAAGCTAAGCTGTTAGTGCTATCGTATGCAGTATAAACTTTATTAGAAGAACGCGCCAAGGCAAAGAGCGGGAACGTATTACGCCGGACACACGTAATGGCTCTAACGACACGCATTACATATGCCGGCCCGTACTGTCCACCGGATTAATATATTGTATTAATATGGTCTAACACTCCCCCTGGAGCAAGGTTAATTACTAAATTAACTGCAGGTCCTATTAACTATTCTGTGAAAATTATAAAAACACAGACTCAAAACATACTCACTCTTACCCTCACTCTCTCCAAGAGATAATGTCGACGGTGGCTACCCAACTTGCTGGGGCAAGTGTATATCAGTTAGACTACACACAGGGCAGCGCCCCCCAGTCAAGTCAGGCCTAATCGATGAGAAGAAGATTATGGCCTACCCACACCTTATCCTATGTTGTGAGTGGTAGTAAGGTGAATATGTAATACAGGCATAGCATAAACAAGTTACATATATAGCATCGTTATATGCGGTATACAAGATGATCCGAATAGATAATATATGAAGTGAACCTGATTGTACTAGCTAATCTACCATGAGATGAGACCTATCTGAACTATTAATAATTCTACTACTCGTTAATATGGATTAAAATATTTGTCAGCGCTTCCCGTAGAGGGGTATCAATGAGTGACAAAAGTAATATGATATGTAGGACAAATACAAATATCTGGGATTATTGGCTGGTCTGGTACACTGTAACAGTGACCATAGGCTGGCTGCCGAGGCCTTTCAAGACATACAAGATTGTAGTCTGATAAATCGCCCTCCGACCAACAAACTATGACATCCAACTTAGCCTCTTAGTTGTTTGTATGTATATAAGTGTAATAATATGAAGCGATCACGCAAAGAGGGGGGGCCGCGAAGGCGCGAGAGGATATCATGGGTTGAAAATGGGCGCGTTATTTCAGAGCGAGCAAAAAGGGCGATAAAACGCCAAAGTCCAGACTACGCTCTCATCCTCCGGCCCGCCGCTAACCAAACGAACTACCTGTGAGAGTAATAGGGGGGCAAGTATTTGGAAATGAGGGTCCTCTGGTTCTCGGTTGGTACTCTAAATAATTTGACTATTCCGTCCTTAATGAGTTTTGCGAGAAGATGATACCTTACCTCAATATGTTTGGTACGGGCTTCCCCTAACCCCTCTCGGACAACAATACCGTCCCTTCATTATCTTCGAAGAGGGGGGTGGGGCCTTTGAGGTTGATCCCAATATCCCTTAGAGATTGCAATATCGCGAGGAGTTCTCTTACTGCCTCGTTAGCCGACACCGTTTCGGATTCCAACGTGGATTGAGCTATTACCGATTGCAGTTTTGAGAACCATGCCACCGGGGTCCCATTGAATAAGTAAACATACCCGGACCGAGATTTTCGCGAGGTAGGTGGCCCACCCCTCAACCTTCACGGCAAACCGATACGTAAGAGTAGTTGTCATGTCACTAGTAGTAAGCAGTGCGAGGCGACAGTGCCTGACACTGGTATTCGGTGCTCGTGGAGTTTGGGGGCAGCGAGAAAAGGGGCAAAGGGTAGAGAGTGTGCAGCTAGGTTAGTAGAGAATGACTTCTGTGGCAAGCACCTTTGATCAAGAGAGAAAGAGGGGAAATACTAGCGAAGTATAGGGAGAAATTTAACTTAGGTCTTCTACCTCCTTACGATGCTCTGACTATTGGACCTGTCACCTTATTCACTAAAATCTCCCTATGGAGACAGCACATAGTGACTCGTCCCTCACCTAACCCTGCTCCATTACATACTACTACCACTACACGGACCAATACTACACAGAACATACGTAGGAGAGAGGTGGGAGCAGGGGGAGTAGAGGGAGTAGGTGTAGGGATAGGACAGTTCGTGCCTCTACCTCCGTGTTGTCCCCATCTCATGCACAACCCACACCCCAAGCACAGTCCTTAAGTGTGTTGTCGGCACCCCTCGTACCACATAACGCATCTGTGACGTCTGCATTGTGAACTCATGCACACTCTGTGTCTCGTGTTGTGTCTGTCCCACCTGAAAGAGAGCCGGGAGAAACCCCAAACAGCCAATCAACCGTTCCTACGACCTCCGAACAGAGGAAAGTAGGGACGGTAGAGGGTAAACAGGCGTTGGGAAGTGGGGGACTTCCCCCCATTGAAGAGTTGCAACGACTCCTAAATGCCCTCGCCCAAGGGTTTAAGAATAGAACAGTGAAAGACTGACAGATCGTTACAAAGAGTGGGGAGTACGATGAGTTTTACACTGAGGTGTATAATGACGATACATGACTGCATAATAACTATGGCTGCCAAACACGAAGACCCATTTGCACTTGGGATTGTCGCTTCTTTTCCTTACATGTTGAAGGAAATAGAGGAACTTGAAGCTGTGTTGGGGGGTAAGACACCCCCGGAAGAGGATGAGACGGATAGTTCTCAGACCGACGACACCACCAACACACAAAGCACAAACACGGCAAGACAAGACAACACACATGCTGAATGCGCTGTTATGCTGATGGGAAATGGGACAGCGACATTAAAGCTAGTAGTATTGTGTGGGTAGATGACAGTGGAGCAAGCGAAACACAGTCACCCGACAAATCCACATTCGTCAAACTTGTGAGAGCCCCGCAAAAGTTCAGAATTGCAAAAGGAAGCATTAGAACTGAGTATAAAGGCAAGGTTCAAATGAACCTCTCAGGCTCTCATGGGGATGAAGTCTGTGTATTTGATTCGCATACCACCTATAACCCACATTTAAAGTATGGGCTTGTCGCAACCTCGGCATGGGTGCGAAAAGGGCTCGCCGTTGTGCATCAAAACAATCAGGTCATAGTCCTAGACAAACCTATCAGAATTGAGGAGAAACAGATAGTAGCTAGGGGGAGAGCTCTACCTAACAACCTCACAGTTTTCGATGCCCCAGGGACCAAACCCCTCAACCCCAATGAGTGGTACGAGCCCACCGCACAGCCTCCCCTCAACACGGAAACAAACACCCAACTCAACCCCCCTACTGAAACAAGTGAGGCTCCCGAGCCCGATGATTCATCGGACTCGGGGGAACGAGCTTGACGAGTGTCCTCTCACCTTTCTCAAAAGGCCAACCTACCTGTATATCATGACGACATATACTGTTCTTCGTCTCCTTGTGTGTGTGGTTGGCAATGTAATGTGTCTCGTGCTTATGTACCTTATTCTACTGAGATAGACACAGAGAGAGGTGAGAGTGCAAGGCAGGAGGATGACAGAGTGCTGTGTCCTGTTGTCCGTCCCCACTATCATGAAAACATACACGCCACTGTATTTCACCGCATGTGTAAGCACAGAGAGGTAACAGCCATGGAGAGAGCTAAGTATATGGGAGTAAAGATGGTTGGGAGAGAGTGGAGAGAACGAATAATGAAGTGTGAGTAATGTTTGCGCAATAAGATCAAAAAGACACCGCACTTCAAAAAGAACCATCATATCGTAGAGCACCGACCCGGGATCCACCTTTCCATGGATACCCAGGGTTGGTGGAATACGATATCATGGGACGGTAAGAGATATGAATTTACCGTTAAGTGCTTAGCATCCAACTTTGAACTCGATTACTATTTGCGTCACAAGAATGAATTTTTTCCTCGTTTTCTCAAAGCTACCGCCTTCTTTGAGAGACATTCAGGAAAGAAGGTTAAGTTTATTACTTGCGACCAAGAGTACGGGATGCATACAGAGTTCAAAGAGTGGGTTGACGTGAATCAGCCAGTCTTTCTCGAGGCCCCGACAGGGGAGAAACAGGTTGTCGCTAAGGTAAACCAATGGTGGGCCCGCCCGAGCTATCCTTAGCGACGCCGAGCTTTCACCCTCATGTGGGTGGAAGCAGAGAAAGCTGCAACCTATTTTAGCAATCTCTTGCCCATAGCTCATGGACCCTTCAAAGGGAAATCCCCTACGAAGTAATCCACAAACGTAAACCCCATGCTCCATCACCTCAGGCCTATCGGGTGTATGGCGTTTATGAAAGTGGACGCTAAGAGGGGGAAAGGAGAAAGGGGAAAGAGAGTAATATTTCTCGGGTACGAACGGAATACCGGATATTATCGGGTGTATGATCCGGTCGCAAGGAAAATACACGGTAATGTTCGTGATGTCGCGTTCGATGTCTGGAAATTGGGGAAGAGGGAAGCATCCAAGTCTCTAGCAGAGACCAATACCTCTGAAGAGATGTTTCGGTGAAATGGCACTTGCCCCCTTCCGAACCCCAACGAACCCAGCACCCGGAAAGTCAAGGTAATGTTCCGGGGGAGATCGCGGTGGAGATATTTCCGACTGGGGGAGACACTTCCCCAGCCGGGGGTCTATCATCCGGATCGCCCCCATTTGAGGCGCCCCCCAATGACCCCAATACAGGGAACGGCGATACTAAGGGAGTGGAAGTCAGGGAGGACAGATCTGACCCACCACCCTTAGTACCCCCTACCCCGAAAGGTATGACTCCTAAGCCCAGTGGGGATCAGGGGAAGGCGAAAGTCACGAAAAAGAAACACAGGATCAAAGAGAGACAAGATTTGTTTGGGATATATATGGAAATTCCGGCCAAAGCGTGGGGAGAAGGGTGGGCTAAACAAACTTACGGAAATAATTGGCAAACTGCGGTTCGCACAGGAACGGTGTCTGCACCCACTGCCCCAGTTGTCCGTAAAACCAAACGTTTCCCAGCACACGCGGTCCTCTTTGATGGAGTTACCGACAAAGTGATTGATACGGAAATTCTCAAGTATGCCATTGCTCATGTCCCAAAACCGCCACCCCAATCGATCACCTCAAATGAGGACGAGAATCAAAGCGAAGCTGCCGCGCCCAATGCGGGCGCCCAAAACTTTGATACCACGCCCGAATTTGCGTTTATCGAGGGTCAGAAGGAAAGGGTGGCTGAGCAACGGGCTGAACACAGCTCTAATTGGAGATCGCATGAACAAGGCAAAATTTCCGGGGAGAACGTCATCTCGGGAAGGACAAGGAGCGCACATGTCACGGTATGCGCCCGAGAAGAACGTGCGGAATATTGTCTTGTCAGTGAGAAATTTCCGGAATTCCCGGTGATACAAAAACCAAAAGACCGTACGCAAGCTCGGCAGAAGGAGCTCGAGCAGCTGAAAGAACTTAGGGCTTTTGTTTGGCGCAAGGAAAAGGAAGCTAGAATGTCCGGGACACCAATCATTCTGGTTAAATGGATAGACACCGTCAAGCAACAGGGTACGCTAGATGAGTTTCATAAAGCCCAAATTACGTTGAGAGGGACCTTTTGAAGGCATACCCCAGTATGACCCTAAAAAGATTTACTCCCCCACTACTCAACATCGGACAATTTTGCTCATGATAGCTTATGCCGCATATCGACTTATGGCTGATTGATTTTACCACGGCCTATCTACACGCCAAAATCCCGTACACCATTTACGTAAGGCCACCGCCCGAATTCCAATTGGAGGATTACGTTTGGCTTTTGAAAAAGGCCTTATACGGCCACCCGGAATCTGGTCGGTTGTGGTACGATATGTTGTATGGGGAACTCACGGGTGAACTTAAGTTCAAAACCTTTACGCTCGATAGAGCTTCCTTCATAAGACATGGGAGCAGCCTCAAAACCACACAACTCTTATCCTTCCACGTCGATGACGGATGCCACGCGGCAACTAGGGCGGAACACCTCAAGTTAGTCGCGCACTTTGAGAAAAAGGGTTTCAGGTGCAAAGATCTGGGTAAAGCCACAGAATTCAAGAATATTCAGATTGTTCAAACTGAGAAAGGGATTGTGTTACATCAACGCAAATACGAACTTCTCATTTTGAACGAACTGGGATATATGAACGAAGTACCTGCTAAAACCCCATTCACATCTGAAAATCCCGCATCTCTCAAGAAAGACCACCGGCTATTGAACTATGACCTAAGGTGCCTAATAGGCATGCTTATCTTTTTAGCCGTGCACACGAGGCCCCTCCTAATTTGCCTGTTGAGTATTGCGGCTAAATCCCAAGTCCCCAATCCCGACACATCATATGCGATGGTGCACCGCATGTTCTTGTGGTTATTAACACCGAGGGCGCTGTTTTCCGGAGGGGAGACAAGAATCTTAGGAAACTATTAGAATCTTGTTTCTCCGTCCCAAAAAACCCTAAAGACTGGGAGTCTAACCATGGGTCATGCGCTGCGGCCAATGCAACGAACGAATTCACAGAAAAGCCTGGAATTCCCGGAATGGAAGCTTTCAGTGTACCAATCATCGCTAATGTAGATAGGATAATCTCGGAAAATCCGTTGGTAGGGTTTGTGGACTCCGATTTTGTAGGAGATAAAGTTTCGCGAATGTGTATGGGATGCAGCCCTTTCACGAGTATTTTTACGTATCCCGCCCTGGTACGTCTGAGTGCCCACTTCTCTTCCAGTGGTATGATCTGGTTAAGAGGAGTGGGGTCACCAGCCATATCAAGGGAGGTAAAAAAGTTGTTCTCGTGAAGGGGTGGGATAGTGGGGCGAGTGTGTGGAGGCGTTTTGAATAGATGATGCATGCTTGTCCTCATCTCCCCCTCGCACACCACTCTCCCGCTCACCCTCACCTCTATCTTCCGCGCCAGGTGGCACAAATGCCTGTGACAAAAGTGGTGTGTGGGGTGTAGATGAGTGGGGGGGTTCGTGTGTTTCGTTGTCTCCCTCTTCTTCCTCTCCCTCTCTTCTCATCATGATAGCCATATGATGGATGTATCCCACCTCTCCCTCGTCTTCTGACTCTGAGTCTGACTTAGAAGAAGGCTCAAGGTTGTCTGGTACACTTGGGTCTTCTTCTTCGTCACTCTCTGAAGAGGAAGAAGAGGAAGAGGAAGGGGACTCAGCATTCAAGCTTATCATCTTATTCTTCTTAATGAAATCAGATGCCTTCAGCTTTCTTCTCCCTTTGCTGCTCTCCTTCTTCTTCTTCTTCTTCTTCTTCTTCTCTTCTTACTTCTTGTCTCCTCTCTCTTGTCCTGTCTGTCTGTCTTCTCGGACTGCCTGTCCTTATCCCTCTCTCTCACTTGTCCTTTATCAGACACTCTAGCTCGTCTTCTAAGAGGACACCTTAAGGGACCGTGTCCATCGTTAGGGCAGTCAGTCAGTTGACATTTAACAAGACAGAAAGCAATCCTATGGTCGGGGGAGAGGCAGTTCCAACACAAGCCTTCCTCTCCCCCTCCTTGAGTGCTAGTTCTTGTTTGAGGTAGTTTGGGGTTCCTTTTGCTCTTAGCTGCCCCTACCAAATTGATAGTGATAGGATCAGACTTAGAGCTTCCGGAACCGTATAGCTTACGTAACTTGCCCTGAGAGACATGACCTTGAGCGAGTTGCTCTATCAACTTTAAGAACTCCTCAAGGTTGGGTCTCTGATGGGGGAGTAAAGCTTGCCAGGTGTTTTGATGGTACCTTTTAAAGGGTTGCATGTGTTTGAGCTTCCTCATGATCATATTGGTTTTCATGATCTCAGGAATGACTCCCATCAACTTTTCCTGCTTCTTCAAAAGGGTAGTGTAGTTAGCTAGCCATGCACTCACCTCACTGGGTTCCTTTGGGTAAGAGTGATAGATTGCTTCTTGGTCCTCTTCAAACTTTATGGGTCCAGCCCCCCATAATGATTCGTGAGGGCCAAGAAGCAGGCTACCCCATCGGTTCCCCCTTGTCTCATAATAGCAATCACTTTCCTATCATGAGCGCAAGATTGAAGTAAGAAAGCATATAGGAGCCTATTCAACCTTGCTTTCTTTTCTTTTCTGTTGCTCATAATACTGCTCACTAAATCTTAATGCAAATAGCGGCTTGGGCTTGTTCCTCCCAGTTGCCATTGGCATCTCAGATTTTTGTTCAGTTGGTATGATGGCTGGCGGCTCTGCAGATGCATCTTCACTCTCCTCTTTCTTAACCTGTGCTTCCTCTTTCTTATCCTTAGCTTCTGCTTCTTCTTGCTCGCCTATTCCTTCTTCTTCCTCTCCTTGTGGTGATTTAAAGGGTGCATTGATAGGGGAGTCAGGAGGAATATAGGCAGATAGGGGTTTTGCTAAGGTGTGAGTCTGGAAACCCGGTATCAATGATAGGATTTCTGGGTGCATGACACCTATTATAGATATAAAGGTGTATTTCCCACAGCTCCCATTCTTTCCCATGATCGTACTTAGGCGTTCCCAGCCTCATTTTGACTAGGTCAGAGTTATAAGATGCCATGTTAGCGTTTCGAAGGGCGGAAGGTAGGAGAAAACCTCGACTACCAGATTTGCTCTCACCATTTCCAGTGAAGCTAGATTAGTAAGGGTTTGTTCTTAATGAAAAGTTCGATTAAAATTAGGTGGCAGCCTTCCGCACGTTCCACCCCAGGTGTTTGTTGGCAGCCTTCTGCACGTTCCAACAGTTCACCTGATTTGGTGACAGCCTTCCACACAGTGCTATTTACTAGAAGAACAAAGAGCGGGAACGTATTACGCCGGACACACGTAATGGCTCTAACGACACGCATTACATATGCCGGCCCGTACTGTCCACCGAATTTTTTATTGTATTAATATGGTCTAACAGACACTTGCTCATTTCGTTATATTTTCTACTAGTTTATTTGTTGTGCTTGTCAGCATCTCGTCCACAAGTTTACTTGGTTGTGTTTGTGACACTGTTGAACATACATTAATGTATTTGACGTTGACATATACATATATGTATCTTCATATTTGTTGGTCATTTTCCGTGAGAATGGTGTGGATTGCATAGTATGCGATATTGATAATGATGCTGATGTGCTTGTTGCTTAACGTTGTGTTTAAGTTGTTGCTGTTTGAGTTGTGAACATATTTTATTACTATGATTAACTTGTTTGGCTGTTGTCTGTCTGGCTTTATGACATTTACTATGTTGGCTCATATCGGCCGCTATTCCTAAATAGGGGGAGCAATGGACAAATTTATTAATATAGTATTCAGTCATATCTGCTTATACATGTTTTACATAGTTATTAATAGTTCTGGTACTGGTGGCAGTCAGTTCCTTCATAGGACTGATCATTGCTTTACCTTTTATACTCAGTTGTATTTCCTTTATTTACTTGACGTTTAGGCGGGTAGTTAATTTAATTTGACTGAGCCAGTGTCTAGTTCAGTTTCTGTCTAAATAAAGACCAAGTGTCTGAAGTAAAGAATAGGAACCCCTTCCCCTGCAACCTAGCATAGTAAAGTTACATTATTATTCAGTGCCCATAGAATTATTACGTCAGTTTTACTGAGTCAAGTAGTATATCATAGTAATACTAATAATTTTATCCTAAATTAGACGGATGCAATCACTTGAATTGCATTTTCAAGTTGCCAGTCACTATTACTTAAATTTTCAGTCCGAGGCGGGGCTGAACCTGCTTTAGTAATTTCATACTACTATCTATGATTATCCGAGTCTTTATTAAGTCATTCATCTTATATTCTGGAATGCTACGATCTGAACCGGTGAACGGTGGCGCTGAGCACAGTGGCCTAGTGTAGTTCCAGTTTTTCAGTAGTGACTTGTCACTTTTCCCCTGCTGCTTCCCGGAAGTTTCATCCAAGGACAATGACTGGTTAAAGATTGTCTCTGCGGTGATTCAGATTTGTCTATTTATTAATGATTGTGACCGAACACTTAGCTTCACCGCGGGCAAGAACTACACTCAGTAACATCTATCATAGTCACGTATAAATCGCAAAGCATTAGTTGAACCGTGACTGCTTAAAGTTGTCCGAGTCGGCGGCAGTGTAAATTCGACTTCTCACGCGCATAGGGGTGAGCGCGCTCGGGTGCCACTTGGAGAAGCGATTATGCCGGCCCACCCGGTATATAATGGCAATACTTACCGTTCCGGTCTGTCGGTTATCCTTGGTCTGAAGTCTACTGAGTCCCTAGTTTAGGTATTCCACAGTCTTCAATGTTTTATCGTTAGGACAGTTATAGGAAGTTTATTAAACATCGTACCATTGTAACATGCGGTTTGGTGGGATTCAGTTACCGGTACTCTGTAAAGGGTTCTGTATTGAAGTAAAGTACCGTTTGGAGCTGGTAGTAGTCTTACGGTAGTAAGCTTATTTGACAGTTAATTAGCATCACTTAACTTACACATTATTGAATTTAATAAGAATGATTTTAATATGTCCTTTATTAATATTTGTGCTGTTTCGGTTGCGCAGTTTTTGTCGTAGTATTAATAATTGTTGTTGTTGCTGCTGTTGTTGTAAATATTAATATTATAATACCATAGTTGTAAATATATATTAATATTATGCATTACATGTATGTATCAATATATTGAATACATATTATGCATTACATGTTTACGCAAGCACTGTTTTAATAGAATACTTGCCACTCGTAGAGCTGAGTGGGAAGCAGAAGAGATAAAATGGAAGAGGTATCAAGAGATACAAAAAGAGAAAACATGAAGTGTAAAGTATGTATATGTATTAATAATGTATTCATGTGGTTGTTGTTCGCATTTTGTTTGTTTGTGTATATGTCGGGGTGTCTTGTTGTTTTTCTCGTCGTGTTCGTTGTTGTTGTTGTTGTTGTTGTCGTCGTCGTCGTCGTTGTCGTCGTTGTTGTTATTGTCGTTCTTGTTGTTGTTGCTACTGCTGTTTGCTACCGTAGCTGTTCTTCTGGCTGCTGGCTGTGTTCTTATTGTCCTCGTTGTTTTGTTGTTGTTATGAATATTATTGCTTGTTGATAAGTGCATGTGTCAATCAATGTGTGTGGATGCTTTGGATATGAGAACCATACGATAAACAATTTTATCTACCAAACAAAAAAAGACCTTAATAAAAAAACATCACTACAGTAAAACAAAAAGGAAAAAAAAAAAAACACACACACACACAAACAACAACAACAACAACCAAAAAAAAAGCTGAGGGCATATACTTGGCTATACTCTCTACTTCTACTGCACTGTCTATCTCTGTCTATCTCTGTCTAACGAGCTAGACTATCTCTGTCTAACGATTTATCACTGTCTATCTCTGTCTAACGAGCTAGACTATCTCTGTCTAACGATTTATCACTCCTAACGCACTTGGTTGGAAAGGACGCACCTATTCTATATAATTTCTTATTTGATTTAAATATCAGGCTTTCTAACCTCACTCTTTTTTACATCGTATGCTTGCTAAAGACTCTCAAGCTATCAGGCTACCTAAACTAGCTGTCTCTACATCTATGCTTTTCTCAAAGACTATCAGGCTGTCTAACCTTCTTGATAGTGGCGCCTAACAAACTGTTAAGGCCTGTGGGGTGTCTGTACGTGTGTGTGTGCTGCTGCTGGTGCAGTGCGCCTCCAGTCTCGCCAAAGATGCCGAGCAAGATCAACCACACGGACGGCAAACGAAAACTTCACGCGAATTACGGGCAAGCCGGCCCGGGCCCGTACAACACGTAAAAACATCGGGCGAGCCGAACACGTGATTTCCCGGTGACCTAGCCACACTATGAGGGTGGCGAGTGACCGGGAAAAAGTGGTCACGGGTGGCGCTTGGGATTTTGACGGTCGGCGGGCTGCGCGCTGGCAGCTAGCTGCGGGCAACTGCTCAGGACCACCCAACGATTTAAGACTTCTATTCTACTATGCTGACTATGCTGGAATCAACTATGCTGTGCTCTCTCGCTGTACGGGGAGATATTAGCTTGTGCTATCTTGCTTGCTATAGCTTGCGATGCTTTTCCCGTTCTCGAAAAAACAAAAAACAAAAAACAAAAACTGTTCTTTCCTTCTCTTTCACTACAGGCCTTTTACCTGTGCTTTCTTTCTTTCTTTCTTCCTTTCTTTCCTTCTTTCTCTTTCTTTCTTTCTATCCTTAGCTCCCGCGCTTGTAAAAAAACTGCACTACCATGTTATGTAATTATTGCAAAAAAGCATACACTATCTTGCACTACACTTAATACTAACCTTGCGTCTGACGCTACACTTCCTGGTAACCTTGAGTCTGACAAAGCTTTGAAACTCTCTCTCTCTCTCTCTCTCTCTCTCTCTCTCTTTCTCTCTCTCTCTCTCTCTCTCTCTCTCCCTCTCTCTATCTATCTATCTATCTATCTATTTATCTATTTATTTTTCTATCTATCTCTATCTCTCTCCAAGACCTGCCTTTTGCTCTACACTTCTCTACGCTCTAAATATTTGCACACATGATACATAAATTGCGCGCATGCTGCAGACATGCAGACATAACATGAATATCATTATAACGAATGCGTATCTGATATGGTGGCAAATATGAATATGGTGACTAATGAAGTTATTATTACCATAATTATTATTATTATTATCTTTGCATGTATGTGTTGCTAGTTTAGATTGACCCGCCTGGCCTCTTAGCATTTCCGCCTTGCAGGTATAGACTATCTGACCGTTAGTACAACAAGAAGAAGAAAAAACAAAAACACAAGGTGCAACATCATAAAAAAAAATGTCCGCCAAGTACGGGGTGGGACAGAATGCGTTATGATATACACTTTGTCCGGACAGGACTCTTTTGTCGTTTTGATTCCCATGCTGCACGCGCCGCTGCAATGACGCAGGGAGCACAGCTCTCCGTTCGCCACCTCAGAACGTGGTTTGAAAGAGCGTGACGGTTCTCGTCCCAAAAATTCGACGGGGGGCGGGATTTACGGCTCAAGCCGGGCGGTTTGCGGGTGACCGTGAACCACGTGGAATATTCGTTTGGGCGGGGTGATATCCGCGTGCAGGGAGGTGGAGACGGGTTGAGAGAGAGAGAGAGAGATGCTTATTTCGCAGATTCCTTACATGCGAGCGTTCCTCCGTCCGTCCCTCCGTCGTCGTACTCTTTCTCTCTCTTATGGCGAAGCGGCTCAGCGTGAAAGGTACAGACGCGTTAGGTACTCGCGAAGCTTGGGGTCACACCGCCCAAACACCTATGGAGGGACATATTATATACATACATGTACAAATATTATATACATTTTCATTCAAATCGCTGCAGAGAGGTGAAGGAAAACTGACCGCTTCCCAGTTCTGCTGTCCCAGCTGACTGCGGAACCAGACCAACACGTCCTTGAACAGCTTCTGCATCTACATACAGACATACATACATACATACATACATACATACATACATACATACATACATACTTACATACATACATACATACGTAACATACATAACATACATGCATACGTACATACATACCTGCTTGGACGGGTTCTGCCACTTGGCAATAGCCTGCAATGTGTGAATGACATATGATACATGATATATGTGATATGTGATATGTGACACATGCTATATGATGTATGAGAATATGCATGATTTGATATATTAGATCGCTTTTGTTAAACCTGTTATTGCGTGTGGAAGCCCTGCGGCGGCATGAAGAGATAGGTAGCTTTGGAATTTCATGCACAGATAAGCGAGAGGAAGCGCAGAATGAGGAAAGGGCTGGCAGGTAGGTAGATAGGTAGATAGGTAGGTAGGTAGGTCGGTAGGTCGGTAGGCAGGTAGGCAGGCAGGCAGGTAGGTAGGTAGGTAGATAGGTAGGTAGGTAGGTAGGTAGGCAAGTGA